>JABXNX010003798.1:0-22066 GCA_014843695.1 Archivesica marissinica | reverse complement strand
TAACGTAGCATAACTGTTTGTTGTAAAACATCGTATATACCATACCTATAAACTAACGTAGCATAACTGTTTGTTGTAAAACACCGTATATACCATACCTAACGTAGCATAACTGCTTGTTGTAAAACACCGTATATACCATACCTATAAACTAACGTAGCATAACTGTTTGTTGTAAAACACCGTATATACCATACCTATAAACTAACGTAGCATAACTGTTTGTTGTAAAACACCGTATATACCATACCTATAAACTAACGTAGCATAACTGTTTGTTGTAAAACACCGTATATACCATACCTAACGTAGCATAACTGTTTGTTGTAAAACACCGTATATACCATACCTAACGTAGCATAACTGTTTGTTGTAAAACACCGTATATACCATACCTATAAACTAACGTAGCATAACTGCTTGTTGTAAAACACCGTATATACCATACCTATAAACTAACGTAGCATAACTGTTTGTTGTAAAACACCGTATATACCATACCTATAAACTAACGTAGCATAACTGTTTGTTGTAAAACACCGTATATACCATACCTATAAACTAACGTAGCATAACTGTTTGTTGTAAAACACCGTATATACCATACCTAACGTAGCATAACTGTTTGTTGTAAAACACCGTGTATACCATACCTATAAACTAACGTAGCATAACTGTTTGTTGTAAAACACCGTATATACCATACCTATAAACTAACGTAGCATAACTGTTTGTTGTAAAACACCGTATATACCATACCTAACGTAGCATAACTGTTTGTTGTAAAACACCGTATATACCATACCTATAAACTAACGTAGCATAACTGTTTGTTGTAAAACACCGTATATACCATACCTAACGTAGCATAACTGTTTGTTGTAAAACACCGTATATACCATACCTATAAACTAACGTAGCATAACTGCTTGTTGTAAAACACCGTATATACCATACCTATAAACTAACGTAGCATAACTGTTTGTTGTAAAACACCGTATATACCATACCTAACGTAGCATAACTGTTTGTTGTAAAACACCGTATATACCATACCTATAAACTAACGTAGCATAACTGTTTGTTGTAAAACACCGTATATACCATACCTAACGTAGCATAACTGTTTGTTGTAAAACACCGTATATACCATACCTATAAACTAACGTAGCATAACTGCTTGTTGTAAAACACCGTATATACCATACCTATAAACTAACGTAGCATAACTGTTTGTTGTAAAACACCGTATATACCATACCTATAAACTAACGTAGCATAACTGTTTGTTGTAAAACACCGTATATACCATACCTATAAACTAACGTAGCATAACTGTTTGTTGTAAAACACCGTATATACCATACCTATCGTAGCATAACTGTTTGTTGTAAAACACCGTATATACCATACCTAACGTAGCATAACTGTTTGTTGTAAAACACCGTATATACCATACCTATAAACTAACGTAGCATAACTGTTTGTTGTAAAACACCGTGTATACCATACCTAGCGTAGCATAACTGTTTGTTGTAAAACACCGTATATATCCATACCTATAAACTAACGTAGCATAACTGTTTGTTGTAAAACAACGTGTATGCCATACCTAGCGTAGCATAACTGTTTGTTGTAAAACATCGTATATACCATACCTATAAACTAACGTAGCATAACTGTTTGTTGTAAAACACCGTATATACCATACCTAACGTAGCATAACTGTTTGTTGTAAAACACCGTATATACCATACATATAAACTAACGTAGCATAACTGTTTGTTGTAAAACACCGTGTATACCATACCTAGCGTAGCATAACTGTTTGTTGTAAAACACCGTATATACCATACCTATAAACTAACGTAGCATAACTGTTTGTTGTAAAACAACGTGTATGCCATACCTAACGTAGCATAACTGTTTGTTGTAAAACATCGTATATACCATACCTATAAACTAACGTAGCATAACTGTTTGTTGTAAAACACCGTATATACCATACCTATAACTAACGTAGCATAACTGTTTGTTGTAAAACACCGTATATACCATACCTATAAACTAACGTAGCATAACTGTTTGTTGTAAAACACCGTATATACCATACCTATAAACTAACGTAGCATAACTGTTTGTTGTAAAACACCGTATATACCATACCTATAAACTAACGTAGCATAACTGTTTGTTGTAAAACACCGTATATACCATACCTAACGTAGCATAACTGTTTGTTGTAAAACACCGTATATACCATACCTATAAACTAACGTAGCATAACTGTTTGTTGTAAAACACCGTATATACCATACCTATAAACTAACGTAGCATAACTGTTTGTTGTAAAACACCGTATATACCATACCTAACGTAGCATAACTGTTTGTTGTAAAACACCGTATATACCATACCTATAAACTAACGTAGCATAACTGTTTGTTGTAAAACACCGTATATACCATACCTAACGTAGCATAACTGTTTGTTGTAAAACACCGTATATACCATACCTATAAACTAACGTAGCATAACTGTTTGTTGTAAAACACCGTATATACCATACCTAACGTAGCATAACTGTTTGTTGTAAAACACCGTATATACCATACCTATAAACTAACGTAGCATAACTGTTTGTTGTAAAACACCGTATATACCATACCTAACGTAGCATAACTGTTTGTTGTAAAACACCGTATATACCATACCTATAAACTAACGTAGCATAACTGTTTGTTGTAAAACACCGTATATACCATACCTAACGTAGCATAACTGTTTGTTGTAAAACACCGTATATACCATACCTATAAACTAACGTAGCATAACTGCTTGTTGTAAAACACCGTATATACCATACCTATAAACTAACGTAGCATAACTGTTTGTTGTAAAACACCGTATATACCATACCTATAAACTAACGTAGCATAACTGTTTGTTGTAAAACACCGTATATACCATACCTATAAACTAACGTAGCATAAGTTGTAAAACACCGTATATACCATACCTAACGTAGCATAACTGTTTGTTGTAAAACACCGTATATACCATACCTATAAACTAACGTAGCATAACTGTTTGTTGTAAAACACCGTATATACCATACCTATAAACTAACGTAGCATAACTGTTTGTTGTAAAACACCGTATATACCATACCTATAAACTAACGTAGCATAACTGTTTGTTGTAAAACACCGTATATACCATACCTATAAACTAACGTAGCATAACTGTTTGTTGTAAAACACCGTATATACCATACCTAACGTAGCATAACTGTTTGTTGTAAAACACCGTATATACCATACCTAACGTAGCATAACTGTTTGTTGTAAAACACCGTATATACCATACCTATAAACTAACGTAGCATAACTGTTTGTTGTAAAACACCGTATATACCATACCTATAAACTAACGTAGCATAACTGTTTGTTGTAAAACACCGTATATACCATACCTATAAACTAACGTAGCATAACTGTTTGTTGTAAAACACCGTATATACCATACCTAACGTAGCATAACTGTTTGTTGTAAAACACCGTATATACCATACCTATAAACTAACGTAGCATAACTGTTTGTTGTAAAACACCGTATATACCATACCTATAAACTAACGTAGCATAACTGTTTGTTGTAAAACACCGTATAATACCATACCTAACGTAGCATAACTGTTTGTTGTAAAACACCGTATATACCATACCTATAAACTAACGTAGCATAACTGTTTGTTGTAAAACACCGTATATACCATACCTATAAACTAACGTAGCATAACTGTTTGTTGTAAAACACCGTATATACCATACCTAACGTAGCATAACTGTTTGTTGTAAAACACCGTATATACCATACCTATAAACTAACGTAGCATAACTGTTTGTTGTAAAACACCGTATATACCATACCTATAAACTAACGTAGCATAACTGTTTGTTGTAAAACACCGTATATACCATACCTATAAACTAACGTAGCATAACTGTTTGTTGTAAAACACCGTATATACCATACCTAACGTAGCATAACTGTTTGTTGTAAAACACCGTATATACCATACCTATAAACTAACGTAGCATAACTGTTTGTTGTAAAACACCGTATATACCATACCTATAAACTAACGTAGCATAACTGTTTGTTGTAAAACACCGTATATACCATACCTATAAACTAACGTAGCATAACTGTTTGTTGTAAAACACCGTATATACCATACCTAACGTAGCATAACTGTTTGTTGTAAAACACCGTATATACCATACCTATAAACTAACGTAGCATAACTGTTTGTTGTAAAACACCGTATATACCATACCTATAAACTAACGTAGCATAACTGTTTGTTGTAAAACACCGTATATACCATACCTATAAACTAACGTAGCATAACTGTTTGTTGTAAAACACCGTATATACCATACCTATAAACTAACGTAGCATAACTGCTTGTTGTAAAACACCGTATATACCATACCTAACGTAGCATAACTGTTTGTTGTAAAACACCGTATATACCATACCTAACGTAGCATAACTGTTTGTTGTAAAACACCGTATATACCATACCTATAAACTAACGTAGCATAACTGTTTGTTGTAAAACACCGTATATACCATACCTATAAACTAACGTAGCATAACTGTTTGTTGTAAAACACCGTATATACCATACCTATAAACTAACGTAGCATAACTGTTTGTTGTAAAACACCGTATATACCATACCTATAAACTAACGTAGCATAACTGTTTGTTGTAAAACACCGTATATACCATACCTATAAACTAACGTAGCATAACTGTTTGTTGTAAAACACCGTATATACCATACCTAACGTAGCATAACTGTTTGTTGTAAAACACCGTATATACCATACCTATAAACTAACGTAGCATAACTGTTTGTTGTAAAACACCGTATATACCATACCTATAAACTAACGTAGCATAACTGTTTGTTGTAAAACACCGTATATACCATACCTATAAACTAACGTAGCATAACTGTTTGTTGTAAAACACCGTATATACCATACCTATAAACTAACGTAGCATAACTGTTTGTTGTAAAACACCGTATATACCATACCTAACGTAGCATAACTGTTTGTTGTAAAACACCGTATATACCATACCTATAAACTAACGTAGCATAACTGTTTGTTGTAAAACACCGTATATACCATACCTAACGTAGCATAACTGTTTGTTGTAAAACACCGTATATACCATACCTATAAACTAACGTAGCATAACTGTTTGTTGTAAAACACCGTATATACCATACCTATAAACTAACGTAGCATAACTGTTTGTTGTAAAACACCGTATATACCATACCTATAAACTAACGTAGCATAACTGTTTGTTGTAAAACACCGTATATACCATACCTATAAACTAACGTAGCATAACTGTTTGTTGTAAAACACCGTATATACCATACCTATAAACTAACGTAGCATAACTGTTTGTTGTAAAACACCGTATATACCATACCTATAAACTAACGTAGCATAACTGTTTGTTGTAAAACACCGTATATACCATACCTAACGTAGCATAACTGTTTGTTGTAAAACACCGTATATACCATACCTATAAACTAACGTAGCATAACTGTTTGTTGTAAAACACCGTATATACCATACCTATAAACTAACGTAGCATAACTGTTTGTTGTAAAACACCGTATATACCATACCTATAAACTAACGTAGCATAACTGTTTGTTGTAAAACACCGTATATACCATACCTATAAACTAACGTAGCATAACTGTTTGTTGTAAAACACCGTATATACCATACCTAACGTAGCATAACTGTTTGTTGTAAAACACCGTATATACCATACCTATAAACTAACGTAGCATAACTGTTTGTTGTAAAACACCGTATATACCATACCTAACGTAGCATAACTGTTTGTTGTAAAACACCGTATATACCATACCTATAAACTAACGTAGCATAACTGTTTGTTGTAAAACACCGTATATACCATACCTAACGTAGCATAACTGTTTGTTGTAAAACACCGTATATACCATACCTATAAACTAACGTAGCATAACTGTTTGTTGTAAAACACCGTATATACCATACCTAACGTAGCATAACTGTTTGTTGTAAAACACCGTATATACCATACCTATAAACTAACGTAGCATAACTGCTTGTTGTAAAACACCGTATATACCATACCTATAAACTAACGTAGCATAACTGTTTGTTGTAAAACACCGTATATACCATACCTATAAACTAACGTAGCATAACTGTTTGTTGTAAAACACCGTATATACCATACCTATAAACTAACGTAGCATAACTGTTTGTTGTAAAACACCGTATATACCATACCTAACGTAGCATAACTGTTTGTTGTAAAACACCGTATATACCATACCTATAAACTAACGTAGCATAACTGTTTGTTGTAAAACACCGTATATACCATACCTATAAACTAACGTAGCATAACTGTTTGTTGTAAAACACCGTATATACCATACCTAACGTAGCATAACTGTTTGTTGTAAAACACCGTATATACCATACCTATAAACTAACGTAGCATAACTGTTTGTTGTAAAACACCGTATATACCATACCTATAAACTAACGTAGCATAACTGTTTGTTGTAAAACACCGTATATACCATACCTATAAACTAACGTAGCATAAGTTGTAAAACACCGTATATACCATACCTAACGTAGCATAACTGTTTGTTGTAAAACACCGTATATACCATACCTATAAACTAACGTAGCATAACTGTTTGTTGTAAAACACCGTATATACCATACCTATAAACTAACGTAGCATAACTGTTTGTTGTAAAACACCGTATATACCATACCTATAAACTAACGTAGCATAACTGTTTGTTGTAAAACACCGTATATACCATACCTATAAACTAACGTAGCATAACTGTTTGTTGTAAAACACCGTATATACCATACCTAACGTAGCATAACTGTTTGTTGTAAAACACCGTATATACCATACCTAACGTAGCATAACTGTTTGTTGTAAAACACCGTATATACCATACCTATAAACTAACGTAGCATAACTGTTTGTTGTAAAACACCGTATATACCATACCTATAAACTAACGTAGCATAACTGTTTGTTGTAAAACACCGTATATACCATACCTATAAACTAACGTAGCATAACTGTTTGTTGTAAAACACCGTATATACCATACCTATAAACTAACGTAGCATAACTGTTTGTTGTAAAACACCGTATATACCATACCTATAAACTAACGTAGCATAACTGTTTGTTGTAAAACACCGTATATACCATACCTAACGTAGCATAACTGTTTGTTGTAAAACACCGTATATACCATACCTATAAACTAACGTAGCATAACTGTTTGTTGTAAAACACCGTATATACCATACCTATAAACTAACGTAGCATAACTGTTTGTTGTAAAACACCGTATATACCATACCTATAAACTAACGTAGCATAACTGTTTGTTGTAAAACACCGTATATACCATACCTATAAACTAACGTAGCATAACTGTTTGTTGTAAAACACCGTATATACCATACCTAACGTAGCATAACTGTTTGTTGTAAAACACCGTATATACCATACCTATAAACTAACGTAGCATAACTGTTTGTTGTAAAACACCGTATATACCATACCTAACGTAGCATAACTGTTTGTTGTAAAACACCGTATATACCATACCTATAAACTAACGTAGCATAACTGTTTGTTGTAAAACACCGTATATACCATACCTATAAACTAACGTAGCATAACTGTTTGTTGTAAAACACCGTATATACCATACCTATAAACTAACGTAGCATAACTGTTTGTTGTAAAACACCGTATATACCATACCTATAAACTAACGTAGCATAACTGTTTGTTGTAAAACACCGTATATACCATACCTATAAACTAACGTAGCATAACTGTTTGTTGTAAAACACCGTATATACCATACCTATAAACTAACGTAGCATAACTGCTTGTTGTAAAACACCGTATATACCATACCTAACGTAGCATAACTGTTTGTTGTAAAACACCGTATATACCATACCTATAAACTAACGTAGCATAACTGTTTGTTGTAAAACACCGTATATACCATACCTATAAACTAACGTAGCATAACTGTTTGTTGTAAAACACCGTATATACCATACCTATAAACTAACGTAGCATAACTGTTTGTTGTAAAACACCGTATATACCATACCTATAAACTAACGTAGCATAACTGCTTGTTGTAAAACACCGTATATACCATACCTAACGTAGCATAACTGTTTGTTGTAAAACACCGTATATACCATACCTATAAACTAACGTAGCATAACTGTTTGTTGTAAAACACCGTATATACCATACCTAACGTAGCATAACTGTTTGTTGTAAAACACCGTATATACCATACCTATAAACTAACGTAGCATAACTGCTTGTTGTAAAACACCGTATATACCATACCTAACGTAGCATAACTGTTTGTTGTAAAACACCGTATATACCATACCTATAAACTAACGTAGCATAACTGTTTGTTGTAAAACACCGTATATACCATACCTAACGTAGCATAACTGTTTGTTGTAAAACACCGTATATACCATACCTATAAACTAACGTAGCATAACTGTTTGTTGTAAAACACCGTATATACCATACCTATAAACTAACGTAGCATAACTGTTTGTTGTAAAACACCGTATATACCATACCTATAAACTAACGTAGCATAACTGTTTGTTGTAAAACACCGTATATACCATACCTATAAACTAACGTAGCATAACTGTTTGTTGTAAAACACCGTATATACCATACCTAACGTAGCATAACTGTTTGTTGTAAAACACCGTATATACCATACCTATAAACTAACGTAGCATAACTGTTTGTTGTAAAACACCGTATATACCATACCTAACGTAGCATAACTGTTTGTTGTAAAACACCGTATATACCATACCTAACGTAGCATAACTGTTTGTTGTAAAACACCGTATATACCATACCTATAAACTAACGTAGCATAACTGTTTGTTGTAAAACACCGTATATACCATACCTAACGTAGCATAACTGTTTGTTGTAAAACACCGTATATACCATACCTATAAACTAACGTAGCATAACTGTTTGTTGTAAAACACCGTATATACCATACCTATAAACTAACGTAGCATAACTGTTTGTTGTAAAACACCGTATATACCATACCTATAAACTAACGTAGCATAACTGTTTGTTGTAAAACACCGTATATACCATACCTAACGTAGCATAACTGTTTGTTGTAAAACACCGTATATACCATACCTATAAACTAACGTAGCATAACTGCTTGTTGTAAAACACCGTATATACCATACCTAACGTAGCATAACTGTTTGTTGTAAAACACCGTATATACCATACCTATAAACTAACGTAGCATAACTGTTTGTTGTAAAACACCGTATATACCATACCTATAAACTAACGTAGCATAACTGTTTGTTGTAAAACACCGTATATACCATACCTAACGTAGCATAACTGTTTGTTGTAAAACACCGTATATACCATACCTATAAACTAACGTAGCATAACTGTTTGTTGTAAAACACCGTATATACCATACCTAACGTAGCATAACTGTTTGTTGTAAAACACCGTATATACCATACCTATAAACTAACGTAGCATAACTGTTTGTTGTAAAACACCGTATATACCATACCTATAAACTAACGTAGCATAACTGTTTGTTGTAAAACACCGTATATACCATACCTATAAACTAACGTAGCATAACTGTTTGTTGTAAAACACCGTATATACCATACCTATAAACTAACGTAGCATAACTGTTTGTTGTAAAACATCGTATATACCATACCTAACGTAGCATAACTGTTTGTTGTAAAACACCGTATATACCATACCTAACGTAGCATAACTGCTTGTTGTAAAACACCGTATATACCATACCTATAAACTAACGTAGCATAACTGTTTGTTGTAAAACACCGTATATACCATACCTAACGTAGCATAACTGTTTGTTGTAAAACACCGTATATACCATACCTATAAACTAACGTAGCATAACTGCTTGTTGTAAAACACCGTATATACCATACCTATAAACTAACGTAGCATAACTGCTTGTTGTAAAACACCGTATATATACCATACCTATAAACTAACGTAGCATAACTGCTTGTTGTAAAACACCGTATATACCATACCTATAAACTAACGTAGCATAACTGTTTGTTGTAAAACACCGTATATACCATACGTAACGTAGCATAACTATTTGTTGTAAAACACCGTATATACCATACCTATAAACTAACGTAGCATAACGGTTTGTTGTAAAACACCGTATATACCATACCTAACGTAGCATTACTGTTTGTTGTAAAACACCGTATATACCATACCTATAAACTAACGTAGCATAACTGTTTGTTGTAAAACACCGTATATACCATACATAGAAACTAACGTAGCATAACTGTTTGTTGTAAAACACCGTGTATACCATACCTATAAACTAACGTAGCATAACTGTTTGTTGTAAAACACCGTATATACCATACCTATAAACTAACGTAGCATAACTGTTTGTTGTAAAACATCGTATATACCATACCTAACGTAGCATAACTGTTTGTTGTAAAACACCGTATATACCATACCTATAAACTAACGTAGCATAACTGTTTGTTGTAAAACACCGTATATACCATACCTATAAACTAACGTAGCATAACTGTTTGTTGTAAAACACCGTATATACCATACCTAACGTAGCATAACTGTTTGTTGTAAAACACCGTATATACCATACCTATAAACTAACGTAGCATAACTGTTTGTTGCAAAACACCGTATATACCATACCTAACGTAGCATAACTGCTTGTTGTAAAACACCGTATATACCATACCTATAAACTAACGTAGCATATCTGTTTGTTGTAAAACATCGTATATACCATACCTATAAACCGGCAACTATGCAACTATCAAATATATCCTGGCAACTATATCCCGGCAACTATGCAACTATACCCCGGCAACTATATCCCGGCAACTATATCCCGGCAATTATATCCCGGCAACTATGCAACTTTATCCCGGCAACTATACCCCGGCAACTATGTCCCGGCAACTATATCCCGGCAATTATATCCCGGCAACTATATACCGGCAACTATATCCCGGCAACTATACCCCGGCAACTATATCCCGGCAACTATACCCCGGCAACTTTATCCCGGCAACTATATCCCGGCAACTATATACCGGCAACTATATCCCGGCAACTATACCCCGGCAACTATATCCCGGCAACTATACCCCGGCAACTATATCCCGGCAATTATATTGGACATATATACTATGATAATAATGTTCAATATATTAATATATAATACTGACCATAACCATATTTATGGAGAACTGATTGTTCTAACCTGATTCAGTAACAATAGTAACAAGACATAATTAAATAGAGTTCTCAGTAAATGTTTGTGCATTCACTATAATCATTGTAAATGTTTGTGTATTCACTATACTGTAAATGTTTGTGTATTCACTATATTGTAAATGTTTGTGTATTCACTGTATTGTAAATGTTTGTGTATTCACTATATTGTAAATGTGTGTGTATTCACTATATTGTAAATGTTTGTGTATTCACTATATTGTAAATGTTTGTG
Source organism: Archivesica marissinica (assembly GCA_014843695.1). Lineage (NCBI taxonomy): Eukaryota > Metazoa > Mollusca > Bivalvia > Venerida > Vesicomyidae > Archivesica > Archivesica marissinica. Next base: position 10,284 of record JABXNX010003798.1, on the reverse strand, counting down.
TATTCACTATATTGTAAATGTGTGTGTATTCACTATACTGTAAATGTGTGTGTATTCACTATATTGTAAATGTTTGTGTATTCACTATATTGTAAATGTGTGTGTATTCACTATATTGTAAATGTGTGTGTATTCACTATACTGTAAATGTGTGTATATTCACTATATTGTAAATGTTTGTATATTCACTATACTGTAAATGTGTGTGTATTCACTATATTGTAAATGTTTGTGTATTCACTATATTGTAAATGTGTGTGTATTCACTATATTGTAAATGTTTGTGTATTCACTATATTGTAAATGTGTGTGTATTCACTATATTGTAAATGTTTGTGTATTCACTATATTGTAAATGTGTGTGTATTCACTATATTGTAAATGTTTGTGTATTCACTATATTGTAAATGTGTGTGTATTCACTATATTGTAAATGTTTGTGTATTCACTATATTTTAAATGTTTGTGTATTCACTATATTGTAAATGTGTGTGTATTCACTATATTGTAAATGTTTGTGTATTCACTATATTGTAAATGTGTGTGTATTCACTATACTGTAAATGTGTGTGTATTCACTATATTGTAAATGTTTGTGTATTCACTATACTGTAAATGTTTGTGTATTCACTATATTGTAAATGTGTGTGTATGCACTATACTGTAAATGTTTGTATATTCACTATACTGTAAATGTTTGTATATTCACTATATTGCTCTACACATCTTATATATGTTTTATACGCAATTATCTATTGTTGTTGTTGCTGTTGTTGTTGTTGTTGTTTTACACTGATAAGACCAAGTGCCACACACACTAATCACTACCTTCTACCGGCAGTCCATCTCCTCTCATATTAACTCCCCCGGGAGAAATCAGTCACGTATACGCACGCGGTGAGATATCGTGACGGACTGTGTTATGATAGGGATTATGTGTGGAGATTGACCATTAGAGAGATTCCTATCCCAGGATAACATTTCAAGTGGTCATTTAAGCCATCATTGGAATTCAATAGGCACCATATCTCCATGAGAGTTCCGGAAATTCTTAGCTATACGTCCGTCGTTTTACATAGCGATTAATAAGAAAAAGCTTTTAGAAGATGCCCTCTATAAACACAGTGTGTGTTATGTTTGTAGAATGCAGGAGATAGTACTGAAGGACAGTGTCACACTAGACATGTAAAATAACGACACACGATCTGTGACAATCCAAATGTGAACAGAAAATCCACAACCGGAAGTAATAAACCCACGATACAGACAGGAGATAGTGTAAATGACATTTCGTCTAGTCTATCCGTTATTATTGTCAGTCAGGTTTCGTCCAGTCTCTCCGTTAATATTGTCAGTGACATTTCGTCCAGTCTCTCCGTTAATATTGTCAGTGACATTTCGTCCAGTCTCTCCGTTAATATTGTCAGTGACATTTCGTCCAGTCTCTCCGTTAATATTGTCAGTGACATTTCGTCTAGTCTCTCCATTAATATTGTCAGTGACATTTCGTCCAGTCTCTCCGTTAATAATGTCAGTGACATTTCGTCTAGTCTCTCCGTTAATATTGTCAGTGACATTTCGTCCAGTCTCTCCGTTAATATTGTCAGTCAGATTTCGTCCGGTCTCTCCATTAATATTGTCAGTCAGACTTAGTGCAGTCTCTCCGCTAATATTGTCAGTCAGCATTCACGCGGTCACCATGCAGTTACATGTAGCAGATATTGTCAGTCAGCATTCACGCGGTCACAATGCAGTTACATGTAGCAGATATTGTCAGTCAGCATTCACGAGGTCACCATGCAGTTACATGTAGAAGATAGTGTCAGTCAGCATTCACGCGGTCACCATGCAGTTACATGTAGCAGATATCGTCAGTCAGCATTCACGAGGTCACAATGCAGTTACATGTAGCAGATATTGTCAGTCAGCATTCACGCGGTCACCATGCAGTTACATGTAGCAGATATTGTCAGTCAGCATTCACGCGGTCACAATGCAGTTTTACATGTAGCAGATATTGTCGGTCAGCATTCACGCTGTCACAATGCAGTTACATGTAGCAGATATTGTCAGTCAGCATTCACGCGGTCACAATGCAGTTACATGTAGCAGATGTTGTCAGTCAGCATTCACGAGGTCACATTGCAACGCTGGTATAGAGGATAGCACTCGGAGAGATGCAAACACCCGCGCTGGTATAGAGGATAACACTCGGAGAGATGCAAACTCCAGTGCTGGAATAGAGGATAGCACTCGGAGAGATGTAAATCCCCGCGCTGGTATAGAGGATAGCACTCGGAGAGATGTAAATTCCCGCGCTGGTATAGAGGATAACACTCGGAGAGATGTAAATTCCCGCGCTTGTATAGAGGATAGCACTCGAAGAGATGCAAACCCCAGTGCTGGAATAGAGGATAGCACTCGGAGAGATGTAAATCCCCGCGCTGGTATAGATGATAGCACTCGGAGAGATGTAAATTCCCGCGCTGGAATAGAGGATAGCACTCGGAGAGATGTAAATCACCGCGCTGGAATAGAGGATAGCACTCGGAGAGATGCAAACACCCGCGTTGGTATAGAGGATAGCACTCAGAGAGATGCAAACACCCGCGCTGGAATAGAGGATAGCACTCGGAGAGATGCAAACACCCGCGTTGGTATAGAGGATAGCACTCGGAGAGATGCAAACACCCGCGCTGATGTAGAGGATAGCACTATGAGAGATGCAAACCCACGTGCTGGTATAGAGGATAGCATTCGGATACAAGGCTGGCCCCGTTTCCAATGCAGCACGCAGTTTCTACCTACTGCTAAATACCTTCCAAAAGTGATACTGCTAAATCAAATATTCAATAGGAATTTTACATAAAAACTCTAACTGAACTCTGATTACTGATCGCTGCACAAACGTGTCAGGCATTAACCTCACTGTTATGCAGCTCATTAGAGAGGCAATTAGATTCATGTACTGTATAACACAGTGGATGTGTTCCGCATTTTGGACAAGGACTTGGAGATATTTAAATGTAAAGCTTGTCTCGCATTGTAGAGTTTAGGCTGAGCACACACATACATGTAATTAACGAATATTAGTTTAGTTTAATCATATTTTATTGTGCTCTATTATGACACAGAATCTACATACAATATATACAGAATCTACATACAATATATACAGAATCTACATACAATATATACAGAATCTACATACAATATATACAGAATCTACATACAATATATACAGAATCTACATACAATATATACAGAATCTACATACAATATATACAGAATCTACATACAATATATACAGAATCTACATACAATATATACAGAATCTACATACAATATATACAGAATCTACATACAATATATACAGAATCTACATACAATATATACAGAATCTACATACAATATATACAGAATCTACATACAATATATACAGAATCTACATACAATATATACAGAATCTACATACAATATATACAGAATCTACATACAATATACACAGAATCTACATACAATATACACAGAATCTACATACAATATACACAGAATCTACATACAATATACACAGAATCTACATACAATATACACAGAATCTACATACAATATACACAGAATCTACATACAATATACACAGAATCTACATACAATATACACAGAATCTACATACAATATACACAGAATCTACATACAATATACACAGAATCTACATACAATATACACAGAATCTACATACAATATACACAGAATCTACATACAATATACACAGAATCTACATACAATATACACAGAATCTACATACAATATATACAGAATCTACATACAATATATACAGAATCTACATACAATATATACAGAATCTACATACAATATATACAGAATCTACATACAATATATACAGAATCTACATACAATATATACAGAATCTACATACAATATATACAGAATCTACATACAATATACACAGAATCTACATACAATATACACAGAATCTACATACAATATATACAGAATCTACATACAATATACACAGAATCTACATACAATATACACAGAATCTACATACAATATACACAGAATCTACATACAATATACACAGAATCTACATACAATATATACAGAATCTACATACAATATACACAGAATCTACATACAATATACACAGAATCTACATACAATATACACAGAATCTACATACAATATACACAGAATCTACATACAATATACACAGAATCTACATACAATATATCACAGAATCTACATACAATATATACAGAATCTACATACAATATATCAAGAATCTACATACAATATACACAGAATCTACATACAATATATACAGAATCTACATACAATATATACAGAATCTACATACAATATATACAGAATCTACATACAATATATACAGAATCTACATACAATATATACAGAATCTACATACAATATATACAGAATCTACATACAATATATACAGAATCTACATACAATATATACAGAATCTACATACAATATATGCAGAATCTACATACAATATATGCAGAATCTACATACAATATATGCAGAATCTACATACAATATATGCAGAATCTACATACAATATATGCAGAATCTACATACAATATATGCAGAATCTACATACAATATATACAGAATCTACATACAATATATACAAAGAATCTACATACAATATATGCAAAGAAAGCAAACATGGGTCGCTGCATGTCAATGATGAGGGAGGGAGATTGTGACTACGCATGTCTAACCTTCATGTGCTGACAACAATCAGATAAAAGAACAACAGAGAAACATACGAGTCTAAGCAATATGACATATATAATCAGTGTGTGCTTGCTTGTTCAAAGAACTAAAAACAACAACAGAGAAACGCACGATTCTAAGCAATATGACATATATAATCAGTGTGTGCTTGCTTGTTCAAAGAACTAAGAACAACAACAGAGAAACGCACGATTCTAAGCAATATGACATATATAATCAGTGTGTGCTTGCTTGTTCAAAGAACTAAGAACAACAACAGAGAAACGCACGATTCTAAGCAATATGACATATATAATCAGTGTGTGCTTGCTTGTTCAAAGAACTAAGAACAACAACAGAGAAACGCACGATTCTAAGCAATATGACATATATAATCAGTGTGTGCTTGCTTGTTCAAAGAACTAAGAACAACAACAGAGAAACGCACGATTCTAAGCAATATGACATATATAATCAGTGTGTGCTTGCTTGTTCAAAGAACTAAGAACAACAACAGAGAAACGCACGATTCTAAGCAATATGACATATATAATCAGTGTGTGCTTGCTTGTTCAAAGAACTAAGAACAACAACAGAGAAACGCACGATTCTAAGCAATATGACATATATAATCAGTGTGTGCTTGCTTGTTCAAAGAACTAAGAACAACAACAGAGAAACGCACGATTCAAAGCAATATGACATATATAATCAGTGTGTGCTTGCTTGTTCAAAGAACTAAGAACAACAACAGAGAAACGCACGATTCTAAGCAATATGACATATATAATCAGTGTGTGCTTGCTTGTTCAAAGAACTAAGAACAACAACAGAGACACGCACGATTCTAAGCAATATGACATATATAATCAGTGTGTGCTTGCTTGTTCAAAGAACTAAGAACAACAACAGAGACACGCACGATTCTAAGCAATATGACATATATAATCAGTGTGTGCTTGCTTGTTCAAACAACTAAGAATAATAACTATAATCGATCAGTATTTTTAATAAAGTTTTGCACCTCCAAGTTAAATCCTTCTTCTGTGTATCGTTCTCGTCCATTCAACTGAGGTAGACTGCGTGTCAACGAATATGAGATGCGGGATAGCATAGAGTGACTCCTGTACTGACCATATATATGTTGGCGAACTTGAAGCATAATCTATAGCCGGGCTGAACATTCAACGTACACACGTAACTAAGCATCTTAATACGCTCGCCTACATGGTTCGCCGGCGTCGAGGGTTAATAAGCATAAATTATCTACAACTAGAAATCTCAGAATCGTTGTCTTCATTGTCCATGTCTACCTCCACAACGTGCACGTCTTACCTAGGCACGTCCCACAGTCTACCCCCACAACATGCGCGTCCTGGCCTAGGCACGTCCCACAGTCTACCTCCACAACGTGCACGTCCTGACCTAGGCACGTCCCACAGTCTACCTCCACAACGTGCTCGTCCTGACCTAGACACGTCCCACAGTCTACCTCCACAACGTGCACGTCTTACCTAGGCACGTCCCACAGTCTACCTCCACAACGTGCACGTCCTGACCTAGGCACGTCCCACAGTCTACCTCCACAACGTACACGTCCTGACCTAGGCACGTCCCACAGTCTACCTCCACAACGTGCACGTCTTACCTAGGCACGTCCCACAGTCTACCTCCACAACGTGCACGTCCTGACCTAGGCACGTCCCACAGTCTACCTCCACAACGTGCACGTCCTGACCTAGGCACGTCCCACAGTCTACCTCCACAACGTACACGTCCTGACCTAGGCACGTCCCACAGTCTACCTCCACAACGTACACGTCCTGACCTAGGCACGTCCCACAGTCTACCTCCACAACGTGCACGTCTTACCTAGGCACGTCCCACAGTCTACCTCCACAACGTGCACGTCTTACCTAGGCACGTCCCACAGTCTACCTCCACAACGTGCGCGTCCTGACCTAGGCATGTCTCACAGTCTACTTCCACAACGTGCACGTCTTACCAGGCACGTCCCACAGTCTACCTCCACAACGTGCGCGTCCTAACTAGACACGTCCCACAGTCTACCTCCACAACGTGCGCGTCCTTACCTAGGCACGTCCCACAGTCTACCTCCACAACGTGCACGTCCTTACCTAGGCACGTCCCACAGTCTACCTCCACAACGTGCACGTCTTACCTAGACACGTCCCACAGTCTACCTACACAGCGTGCACGTCTTACCTAGACACGTCCCACAGTCTACCTCCACAACGTGCACGTCTTACCTAGACACGTCCCACAGTCTACCTCCACAACGTGCACGTCTTACCTAGGCACGCCCCACAGTCTACCTACACAACGTGCACGTCTTACCTAGGCACGTCCCACAGTCTACCTACACAACGTGCACGTCCTGACCTAGGCACGCCCCACAGTCTACCTCTACAACATGCACGTCTTACCTAGGCACGTCCCACAGACTACCTCCACAACGTGCACGTCCTGACCTAGGCACGTCCCACAGTCTACCTCCACAACGTGCACGTCCTGACCTAGGCACGTCCCACAGTCTACCTCCACAACGTACACGTCCTGACCTAGGCACGTCCCACAGTCTACCTCCACAACGTGCACGTCTTACCTAGGCACGTCCCACTGTCTACCTCCACAACGTGCACGTCCTGACCTAGGCACGCCCCACAGTCTACCTCCACAACATGCACGTCTTACCTAGACACGTCCCACATTCTACCTCCACAAAGTGCACGTCCTGACCTAGGCACGTCCCACAGTCTACCTCCACAACGTGCACGTCCTGACCTAGGCACGTCCCACAGTCTACCTCCACAACGTGCACGTCATACCTAGGCACGTCCCACAGTCTACCTCCACAACGTACACGTCCTGACCTAGGCACGTCCCACAGTCTACCTCCACAACGTGCACGTCTTACCTAGGCACGTCCCACAGTCTACCTCCACAACGTGCACGTCCTGACCTAGGCACGTCCCACAGTCTACCTCCACAACGTACACGTCCTGACCTAGGCACGTCCCACAGTCTACCTCCACAACGTGCACGTCTTACCTAGGCACGTCCCACAGTCTACCTCCACAACGTGCACGTCTTACCTAGGCACGTCCCACAGTCTACCTCCACAACGTGCGCGTCCTGACCTAGGCATGTCTCACAGTCTACTTCCACAACGTGCACGTCTTACCAGGCACGTCCCACAGTCTACCTCCACAACGTGCGCGTCCTACCTAGACACGTCCCACAGTCTACCTCCACAACGTGCGCGTCCTTACCCTAGGCACGTCCCACAGTCTACCTCCACAACGTGCACGTCTTACCTAGACACGTCCCACAGTCTACCTCCACAACGTGCACGTCTTACCTAGACACGTCCCACAGTCTACCTCCACAACGTGCACGTCTTACCTAGGCACGCCCCACAGTCTACCTACACAGCGTGCACGTCTTACCTAGGCACGTCCCACAGTCTACCTACACAACGTGCACGTCCTGACCTAGGCACGCCACAGTCTACCTCTACAACATGCACGTCTTACCTAGGCACGTCCCACAGACTACCTCCACAACGTGCACGTCCTGACCTAGGCACGTCCCACAGTCTACCTCCACAACGTGCACGTCCTGACCTAGGCACGTCCCACAGTCTACCTCCACAACGTACACGTCCTGACCTAGGCACGTCCCAAAGTCTACCTCCACAACGTGCACGTCTTACCTAGGCACGTCCCACTCTCTACCTCCACAACGTGCACGTCCTGACCTAGGCACGCCCCACAGTCTACCTCCACAACATGCACGTCTTACCTAGACACGTCCCACATTCTACCTCCACAAAGTGCACGTCCTGACCTAGGCACGTCCCACAGTCTACCTCCACAACGTGCACGTCCTGACCTAGGCACGTCCCACAGTCTACCTCCACAACGTGCACGTCATACCTAGGCACGTCCCACAGTCTACCTACACAAAGTACACGTCCTGACCTAGGCACGTCCCACAGTCTACCTCCACAACGTGCACGTCTTACCTAGGCACGTCCCACAGTCTACCTCCACAACGTGCACGTCCTGACCTAGGCACGTCCCACAGTCTACCTCCACAACGTGCACGTCCTGACCTAGGCACGTCCCACAGTCTACCTCCACAACTGCACGTCTTACCTAGGCACGTCCCACAGTCTACCTCCACAACGTGCACGTCTTACCTAGACACGTCCCAGTCTACCTCCACAACGTGCACGTCCTTACCTAGGCACGTCCACAGTCTACCTCCACAACGTGCACTCCTTACCTAGGCACGTCCCACAGTCTACCTCCACAACGTGCACGTCTTACCTAGGCACGTCCCACAGTCTACCTCCACAACGTGCACGTCTTACCTAGGCACGTCCCACAGTCTACCTCCACAACGTGCACGTCTTACCTAGGCACGTCCCACAGTCTACCTCCACAACGTGCACGTCTTACCTAGGCACGTCCCACAGTCTACCTCCACAACGTGCACGTCCTGACCTAGGCACGTCCCACAGTCTACCTCCACAACGTGCACGTCTTACCTAGGCACGTCCCACAGTCTACCTCCACAACGTGCACGTCCTGACCTAGGCACGCCCCACAGTCTACCTCCACAACATGCACGTCTTACCTAGACACGTCCCACAGTCTACCTCCACAACGTGCACGTCCTGACCTAGGCACGTCCCACAGTCTACCTCCACAACGTGCACGTCCTGACCTAGGCACGTCCCACAGTCTACCTCCACAACGTGCACGTCATACCTAGGCACGTCCCACAGTCTACCTACACAACGTACACGTCCTGACCTAGGCACGTCCCACAGTCTACCTCCACAACGTGCACGTCCTGACCTAGGCACGTCCCACAGTCTACCTCCACAACGTGCACGTCCTGACCTAGGCACGTCCCACAGTCTACCTCCACAACGTGCACGTCCTGACCTAGGCACGTCCCACAGTCTACCCCACAACGTGCACGTCTACCTAGGCACGTCCCACAGTCTACCTCCACAACGTGCACGTCCTGACCTAGGCACGTCCCACAGTCTACCTCCACAACGTACACGTCCTGACCTAGGCACGTCCCACAGTCTACCTCCACAACGTGCACGTCTTACCTAGGCACTCCCGCAGTCTACATCCACAACGTGCGCGTCCTGACCTAGGCACGTCTCACAGTCTACCTCCACAACGTGCACGTCTTACCTAGGCACGTCCCACAGTCTACCTCCACAACGTGCACGTCCTACCTAGACACGTCCCACAGTCTACCTCCACAACGTGCACGTCCTTACCTAGGCACGTCCCACAGTCTACCTCCACAACGTGCACGTCTTACCTAGGCACGTCCCACAGTCTACCTACACAACGTGCACGTCTTACCTAGACACGTCCCACAGTCTACCTCCACAACGTGCACGTCTTACCTAGTCACGCCCCACAGTCTACCTCCACAACGTGCACGTCTTACCTAGGCACGTCCCAC
>JABXNX010003797.1:0-22088 GCA_014843695.1 Archivesica marissinica | reverse complement strand
CCAACCAGTGACTGCATGATGTATGCTTACAGTGTACCAACCAATGACTGCATGATGCATGCTTACAGTGTACCAACCAGTGACTGCATGCTTACAGTGTACCAACCAGTGACTGCATGATGCATGCTTACAGTGTACCAACCAGTGACTACATGATGTATCCTTACAGTGTACAACCAATGACTGCATGATGTATGCTTACAGTGTACCAACCACTGACTACATGATGTATCCTTACACATGTACATACCACTGACTGCATGATGTATGCTTACAGTGTACCAACCAGTGACTACATGATGTATCCTTACAGAGTACCAACAAGTGGCTGCATTATGTATCCTTACAGTGTACCAACCAGTGACTGCATGATGTATGCTTACAGTGTACCAACCAGTGACTGCATGCTTACAGTGTACCATCCACTTACTGCATGATGTATGCTTACAGTGTACCAACCAGTGACTGCATGATGCATGCCTACAGTGTACCAACCAGACAATGCATGATGTATGCTTACAGTGTACCAACCAGTGACTGCATGCTTTACAGTGTACCACCACTGATTGCATGAATGTATGCTTCGTGTACCAACCAGTGACTGCATGACTTACGTTTACCACCAGTGACTGCATGATGTATGCTACAGTGTACCAACAACTGACTGCATGATGTATGCTTACAGTGTACCACCAGCGCCTGCATGCTTACAGTGTACCACCCTGACTGCATGAGTATGCTTACATGTACCAACAGTGACTGCATGATGTATGCTTTCAGTGTACCAACCAGTGACTGCATGGTGTATGCTTACAGTGTACCAACCAGTGATTGCATGATGTATGCTTACAGTGTACCAACTAGTGACTGCATGATGTATGCTTACAGTGTACCAACCAGTGACTGCATGATGTATGCTTACAGTGTACCAACTAGTGACTGCATGATGTATTCTTACAGTGTACAAACCAGTGACTGCATGATGTATGCTTACAGTGTACCAACCACTGACTGCATGATGTATGCTTACAGTGTACCAACCAGTGACTGCATGATGTATGCTTACAGTGTACCAACCAATGAATGCATGATGCATACTTACAGTGTACCAACCATTGACTGCATGGTGTATGCTTACAGTGTATCAACTAGTGACTGCATGATGTATGCTTACAGTGTACCAAACAGTGACTACATGATGCATGCTTAAAGTGTACCAACCACTCACTGCATGGTGTATGCTTACAGTGTACCAACCAAGGATTGTATGATGCATGCTTACTTGTAACCAACCAGTGACTGCATGCTTACAGTGTACCAACCATTGACTGCATGATGCTGCTTACAGTGTACCAACCAGTGACTACATTAGGTATCCTTAAGTGTACAACCATGACTGCATGTTAGCTTACAGTGTACCAACCACTGACTCACATTAGGTATCCTTACAGTGTACCACCACTGACTGCTGTGTAGCTTACAGTGTACCAACAGTGACTACTATGTATCCTTACAGATTACCACAATTGGCTGCATTATGTATCCGACAGTGTACCAACAAGTGACTGCATGATGCATGCTTACAGTGTACCAACCAGTGACTGCATGCTTACAGTGTACCAACCAGTGACTGCATGCTTACAGTGTACCAACCAGTGACTGCATGATGCATGCTTACAGTGTACCAACCAGTGGCTGCATGCTTACAGTGTACCAACCAGTGGCTGCATGATGCATGCTTACAGTGTACCAACCAGTGACTGCATGATGTATGCTTACAGTGTACCAACCAGTGACTGCATGATGCATGCTTACAGTGTACCAACTAGTGGCTGCATGATGCATGTTTACAGTGTACCAATCAATGACTGCATGATGTATGCTTACAGTGTATCAATTAGTGACTGCATGATGTATGCTTACAGTGTACCAACCAGTGACTGCATGATGCATGCTTACAGTGTACCAACCACTGACTGCATGGTGTATGTTTACAGTGTACCAACTAGTGACTGCATGGTGTATGCTTACAGTGTACCAACTAGTGGCTGCATGATGTATGCTTACAGTGTACCAACCAGTGACTGCATGATGCATGCTTACAGTGTACCAATCAGTGACTGCATGATGTATCTTACAGTGTACCAACCAGTGACTGCATGATGTATGCTTACAGTGTACCAACCAGTGACTGCATGTGCATGCTTACAGTGTACCAACTATGACTGCATGATGTATTTACAGTTTACCAACCAGTGGCTGCATGATGCATGCTTACAGTGTACCAACCAGTGACTGCATGATGCATGCTTACAGTGTACCAACCAGTGACTGCATGATGTATGCTTACAGTGTACCAACCAGTGACTGCATGATGTATGCTTACAGTGTACCAACCAGTGACTGCATGATGTATGCTTACAGTGTACCAACCAGTGACTGCATGATGTATGCTTACAGTGTACCAACCAGTGACTGCATGATGTATGCTTACAGTGTACCAACCAGTGACTGCATGATGTTGCTTACAGTGTACCAACCAGTGACTGCATGATGTATGCTTACAGTGTACCAACCAGTGACTGCATGATGTATGCTTACAGTGTACAACCAGTGACTGCATGTGTTGCTTACAGTGTACCAACCAGTGACTGCATGATGTATCCTTACAGTGTACCAACCAGTGACTGCATGATGTATGCTTACAGTGTACCAACCAGTGACTGCATGATGCATGCTTACAGTGTACCAACCAGTGGCTGCATGCTTACAGTGTACCAACCAGTGACTGCATATGTCGCTTACAGTGTACCAACCAGTGACTGCTGCATGCTTACAGTGTACCAACCAGTGACTGCATGATGCATGCTTACAGTGTACCAACCAGTGACTGCATGCTTACAGTGTACCATCCAGTGACTGCATGATGCATGCTTACAGTGTACCAACCAGTGACTGTATGATGCATGCTTACAGTGTACCAACCAGTGACTGCATGATGCATGCTTACAGTGTACCAACCAGTGACTGCATGATGCATGCTTACAGTGTACCAACTATTGACTGTATGATGCATGCTTACAGTGTACCAACCAGTGACTGTATGCTTACAGTGTACCAACCAGTGGCTGTATGCTTACAGTGTACCAACCAGTGACTGCATGATGTATGCTTACAGTGTATCAACCAGTGACTGCATGATGTATGCTTATGGTGTACCAACCAATGACTGCATGTTTACAGTGTACCAACCACTGACTGCATGATGTATGCTTACAGTGTACCAACCACTGACTGCATGATGTATGCTTACAGTGTACCAACCAGTGACTGCATGCTTACAGTGTACCAACCAGTGACTGCATGATGTATGCTTACAATGTACCAACCAGTGAATGCATGATGCATGCTTACAGTGTACCAACCAGTGACTGCATGATGCATGCTTACAGTGTACCAATCAGTGAATGCATGATGTATGCTTACAGTGTACCAACCAGTGACTGCATGATGTATGCTTACAGTGTACCAACCAGTGACTGCATGATGTATGCTTACAGTGTACCAACCAGTGACTGCATGATGTATGCTTACAGTGTACCAACAATGATTGCATGATGCATGCTTACAGTGTACCAACCAGTGACTGCATGCTTACAGTGTACCAACCAGTGACTGCATGCTTACAATGTACCAACCAGTGACTGCTTGATGCATGCTTACAGTGTACCAACCAGTGGCTGCATGCTTACAGTGTACCAACCAGTGGCTGCATGATGCATGCTTACAGTGTACCAACCAGTGACTGCATGATGTATGCTTACAGTGTACCAACCAGTGACTGCATGATGCATGCTTACAGTGTACCAACTAGTGGCTGCATGATGCATGCTTACAGTGTACCAACCAATGACTGCATGATGTATGCTTACAGTGTACCAACCACTTACTGCATGATGCATGCTTACAGTGTACCAACCAGTGACTGCATGATGCATGCTTACAGTGTACCAACCAGTGACTGCATGCTTACAGTGTACCAACCAGTGACTGCATGATGTATGCTTACAGTGTACCAACCAGTGACTGCATGATGTATACTTATGGTGTACCAACCAGTGACTGCATGATGTATGCTTACCTTGTACCAACCCGGGACTGCATGATGTATGCTTACAGTGTACCAACCACTGACTGCATGATGTATGCATACAGTGTACCAACCACTGACTGCATGATGTATGCTTACAGTGTACCAATCAGTGACTGCATGATGTATGCTTACAGTGTACCAACCACTGACTACATGATGTATCCTTACAGTGTACCAACCAGTGACTACATGATTTATCCTTACAGTGAACCAACCAGTGGCTGCATGATTTATGCTTACAGTGTACCAATCATTGGCTGCATGCTTACAGTGTACCAACCAGTGACTACATGATGTATCCTTACAGTGTACCAACCAGTGGCTGCATGCTTACAGTGTACCAACCAGTGACTGTATGATGTATGTTTACAGTGTACCAACCAGTGACTGCATGCTTACAGTGTACCAACCAGTGACTGCATGATTTATGCTTACAATGTACCAACCAGTGACTGCATGCTTACAGTGTACCAACCAGTGACTGCATGATGCATGCTTACAGTGTACCAACCAGTGGCTGCATGATGCATGCTTAATGTGTACCAATCAGTGATTGCATGATGCATGCCTACAGTGTACCAACCAGTGGCTGCATGCTTACAGTGTACCAACCAGTGGCTGCATAATGCATGCTTACAGTGTACCAACCAGTGACTGCATGATGTATGCTTACAGTGTACCAACCAGTGACTGCATGATGCATGCTTACAGTGTACCAACTAGTGGCTGCATGATGTATGCTTACAGTGTAACAACCACTGACTGCATGATGTATGCTTACAGTGTACCAACCAGTGACTGCATGATGCATGCTTACAGTGTACCAACCACTGGCTGCATGATGCATGCTTACAGTGTACCAACCAGTGACTGCCTGATGTATGCTTAGAGTGTACCATCCAGTGGCTGCATGATGCATGCTTACAGTGTACCAACCAGTGACTGCATGATGTATGCTTACAGTGTATCAATAAGTGACTGCATGATGCATGCTTACAGTGTACCAACCAGTGACTACATGATGTATCCTTACAGTGTACCAACCAGTGGCTGCATGCTTACAGTGTACTAACCAGTGACTGCATGATGTATGTTTACAGTGTACCAACCAGTGACTGCATGCTTACAGTGTACCAACTAGTGACAGCATGATGTATGCTTACAATGTACCAACCAGTGACTGCATGATTACAGTGTACCAACCAGTGACTGCATGATGCATGCTTACAGTGTACCACCCAGTGGCTGCATGATGCATGCTTACAGTGTACCAATCAGTGAATGCATGATGTATGCTTACAGTGTACCAACCAGTGACTGCATGATGTATGCTTACAGTGTACCAATCAGTGACTGCATGATGTATGCTTACAGTGTATCAACCAGTGAGTGCATGCTGTATTCTTACAGTGTACCAACCAGTGACTGCATGATGCATGCTTACAGTGTACCAACAAGTGACTGCATGATGCATGCTTACAGTGTACTAACCAGTGACTGCATGCTTACAGTGTACCAACCAGTGACTGCATGCTTACAGTGTACCAACCAGTGACTGCATGATGCATGCTTACAGTGTACCAACCAGTGGCTGCATGCTTACAGTGTACCAACCAGTGGCTGCATGATGCATGCTTACAGTGTACCAACCAGTGACTGCATGATGTATGCTTACAGTGTACCAACCAGTGACTGCATGATGCATGCTTACAGTGTACCAACTAGTGGCTGCATGATGCATGCTTACAGTGTACCAACTAGTGGCTGCATGATGCATGCTTACAGTGTACCAACCAATGACTGCATGATGTATGCTTACAGTGTACGAACTAGTGGCTGCATGATGCATGCTTACAGTGTACCAACCAATGACTGCATGATGTATGCATACAGTGTACCAACTAGTGGCTGCATGATGCATGCTTACAGTGTACCAACCAATGACTGCATGATGTATGCTTACAGTGTACCAACCACTGACTACATGATGTATGCTTACAGTGTACCAACCAGTGGCTGCATGCTTACAGTGTACCAACCAGTGACTACATGATGTATCCTTACAGTGTACCAACCAGTGGCTGCATGCTTACAGTGTACCAACAAGTGACTGCATGATGTATGTTTACAGTGTACCAACCAGTGACTGCATGCTTACAGTGTACCAACCAGTGACTGCATGATGTATGCTTACAATGTACCAACCAGTGACTGCATGCTTACAGTGTACCAACCAGTGACTGCATGATGCATGCTTACAGTGTACCAACCAGTGGCTGCCTGATGCATGCTTACAGTGTACCAATCAGTGAATGCATGATGTATGCTTACAGTGTACCAACCAGTGACTGCATGATGCATGCTTACAGTGTACCAACCAGTGACTGCATGGTGCATGCTTACGGTGTACCAACTAGTGACTGCATGATGCATGCTTACAGTGTACCAACCAGTGACTGCATGATGCATGCTTACAGTGTACCAACCAGTGACTGCATGATGCATGCTTACAGTGTACCAACCAGAGACTGCATGATGCATGCTTACAGTGTACCAACCAGTGACTGTTTGATGCATGCTTACAGTGTACCAACCAGTGACTGCATGATGCATGCTTACAGTGTACCAACCAGTGACTGCATGATGCATGCTTACAGTGTACCAACTATTGACTGTATGATGCATGCTTACAGTGTACCAACCAGTGACTGTATGCTTACAGTGTACCAACCAGTGGCTGCATGATGCATGCTTACAGTGTACCAACCAGTGACTGCATGATGCATGCTTACAGTGTACCAACCAGTGACTGCATGATGCATGCTTACAGTGTACCAACCAGTGACTGCATGATGTATGCTTACAGTGTACCAACCAGTGACTGCATGATGTATGCTTACAGTGTACCAACCATTGGCTGCATGCTTACAGTGTACCAACCAGTGACTGCATGATGTATGCTTACAGTGTACCAACCAGTGACTGCATGATGTATGCTTATGGTGTACCAACCAGTGACTGCATGATGTATGCTTACCGTGTACCAACCAGTGACTGCATGATGTATGCTTACAGTGTACCAACCACTGACTGCATGATGTATGCTTACAGTGTACCAACCACTGACTGCATGATGTATGCTTACAGTGTACCAACCAGTGACTGCATGATGTATGCTTACAGTGTACCAACCACTGACTACATGATGTATCCTTACAGTGTACCAACCAGTGACTACATGATGTATCCTTACAGTGTACCAACCAGTGGCTGCATGATGTATGCTTACAGTGTACCAACCAGTGGCTGCATGCTTACAGTGTACCAACCAGTGACTACATGATGTATCCTTACAGTGTACCAACCAGTGGCTGCATGCTTACAGTGTACCAACCAGTGACTGCATGATTTACGTTTACAGTGTACCAACCAGTGACTGCATGCTTACAGTGTACCAACCAGTGACTGCATGATTTATGCTTACAATGTACCAACCAGTGACTGCATGCTTACAGTGTACCAACCAGTGACTGCATGATGCATTCTTACAGTGTACCAACCAGTGGCTGCATGATGCATGCTTACAGTGTACCAATCAGTGAATGCATGATGTATGCTTACAGTGTACCAACCAGTGACTGCATGATGTATGCTTACAGTGTACCAACCAGTGACTGCATGATGTATGCTTACAGTGTACCAACCAGTGACTGTATGCTTACAGTGTACTAACCAGTGACTGCATGATGCATGCTTACAGTGTACCAACCAGTGACTGCATGCTTACCGTGTACCAACCGGTGACTGCATGATGCATGCTTACAGTGTACCAACCAGTGACTGCATGATGCAAGTTTACAGTGTACCAACTATTGACTGTATGATGCATGCTTACAGTTTACCAACAAGTGACTGCATGATGCATGCTTACAATGTACCAACCAGTGACTGCATGATGCATGCTTACAGTGTATCAACCAGTGACTGCATGATGCATGCTTACGGTGTACCAACTGGTGATTGCATGATGCATGCTTACAGTGTACCAACCAGTGACTGTATGCTTACAGTGTACCAACCAGTGGCTGCATGATGCATGCTTACAGTGTACCAACCAGTGACTGCATGATGCATGCTTACAGTGTACCAACTAGTGACTGCATGATGCATGCTTACCGTGTACCAACCAGTGACTGCATGATGTATGCTTACAGTGTACGAACCATTGGCTGCATGTTACAGTGTACCAACCAGTGACTGCATGATGTATGCTTACAGTGTACCAACCAGTGACTGCATGATGTATGCTTACAGTGTACCAACCACTGACTACATGATGTATCCTTACAGTGTACGAACCAGTGACTACATGATGTATCCTTACAGTGTACCAACCAGTGGCTGCATGATGTATGCTTACAGTGTACCAACCAGTGGCTGCATGCTTACAGTGTACCAACCAGTGACTACATGATGTATCCTTACAGTGTATCAACCAGTGGCTGCATGCTTACAGTGTACCAACCAGTGACTGCATGATGTATGTTTACAGTGTACCAACCAGTGACTGCATGCTTACAGTGTACCAACCAGTGACTGCATGCTGTATGCTTACAATGTACCAACCAGTGACTGCATGCTTACAGTGTACCAACCAGTGACTGCATGATGTATGCTTACAATGTACCAACCAGTGACTGCATGCTTACAGTGTACCAACCAGTGACTGCATGATGCATGCTTACAGTGTACCAACCAGTGACTGCATGATGCATGCTTACAGTGTACCAACCAGTGACTGCATGCTTACAGTGTACCAACCAGTGACTGCATGATGCATGTGTTACAGTGTACCAACCAGTGACTGCATGATGCATGCTTACAGTGTACCAACCAGTGACTGCATGATGTATGCTTACAATGTACCAAACAGTGACTGAATGATGCATGCTTACAGTGTACCAACCAGTGATTGCATGATGTATCCTTACAGTGTATCAACCAGTGACTGCATGATGCATGCTTACAGTGTACCAACTAGTGGCTGCATGCTTACAGTGTACCGACCAGTGACTGCATGATGTATGCTTACTGTGTACCAACCAGTGACTGCATGATGCATGCTTACAGTGTACCAACCACTGACTGCATGATGAAAGCTTACAGTGTACCAATCAGTGACTGCATGATGCACGCTTACAGTGTACCAACCAGTGACTGCATGATGCATGCTTACAGTGTACCAACCAGTGACTGCATGATGCACGCTTACAGTGTACCAACCAGTGACTGCATGATGTATGCTTACAGTGTACCAACCAGTGGCTGCATGCTTACAGTGTACCAACCAGTGACTACATAATGTATCCTTACAGTGTACCAACCAGTGACTGCATGCTTACAGTGTACCAACCAGTGACTGCATGATGTATGCTTACAGTGTACCAACCAGTGACTGCATGCTTACAGTGTACCAACCACTGACTGCATGATGCATGCTTACAGTGTACCAACCAGTGACTGTATGATGCATGCTTACAGTGTACCAACCAGTGACTGCATGATGCATGCTTACACTGTACCAACCAGTGACTGCATGATGTATGCTTACAGTGTACCAACCAGTGACTGCATGATGTAGACTTACAGTGTACCAACCAGTGACTGCATGCTTACAGTGTACCAACCACTGACTGCATGATTTATGCTTACAGTGTACCAACCAGTGACTGCATGATGTATGCTTACAGTGTACCAACCACTGACTGCATGATGTATGCTTACAGTGTACCAACCAGTGACTGCATGTTTACAGTGTACCAACCACTGACTGCATGATGTATGCTTACATTGTACCAACCACTGACTGCATGATGTATGCTTACAGTGTACAAACCAGTGACTGCATGCTTACAGTGTACCAACCAGTGACTGCATTGTGTATGCTTACAATGTACCAACCAATGAATGCATGATGCATGCTTACAGTGTACTAACCAGTGAATGCATGATGCATGCTTACAGTGTACCAACCAGTGACTGCATGATGTATGCTTACAGTGTACCAACCAGTGACTGCATGATGTATGCTTACAGTGTACCAACCAATGACTGCATGATGCATGCTTACAGTGTACCAACCAGTGACTGCATGCTTACAGTGTACCAACCAGTGACTGCATGATGCATGCTTACAGTGTACCAACCAGTGACTACATGATGTATCCTTACAGTGTACAACCAATGACTGCATGATGTATGCTTACAGTGTACCAACCACTGACTACATGATGTATCCTTACAGTGTACCAACCACTGACTGCATGATGTATGCTTACAGTGTACCAACCAGTGACTACATGATGTATCCTTACAGAGTACCAACAAGTGGCTGCATTATGTATCCTTACAGTGTACCAACCAGTGACTGCATGATGTATGCTTACAGTGTACCAACCAGTGACTGCATGCTTACAGTGTACCATCCACTTACTGCATGATGTATGCTTACAGTGTACCAACCAGTGACTGCATGATGCATGCCTACAGTGTACCAACCAGACAATGCATGATGTATGCTTACAGTGTACCAACCAGTGACTGCATGCTTACAGTGTACCAACCACTGATTGCATGATGTATGCTTACAGTGTACCAACCAGTGACTGCATGCTTAAAGTGTACCAACCAGTGACTGCATGATGTATGCTTACAGTGTACCAACCACTGACTGCATGATGTATGCTTACAGTGTACCAACCAGTGACTGCATGCTTACAGTGTACCAACCACTGACTGCATGATGTATGCTTACAGTGTACCAACCACTGACTGCATGATGTATGCTTACAGTGTACCAACCAGTGACTGCATTGTGTATGCTTACAATGTACCAACCAATGAATGCATGATGCATGCGTACAGTGTACCAACCAGTGACTGCATGATGCATGCTTACAGTGTACCAACCAGTGACTGTATGATGTATGCTTACAGTGTACCAACCAGTGACTGCATGATGTATGCTTACAGTGTACCAACCAGTGACTGCATGATGTATGCTTACAGTGTACCAACCAGTGATTGCATGATGTATGCTTACAGTGTACCAACTAGTGACTGCATGATGTATGCTTACAGTGTACCAACCAGTGACTGCATGATGTATGCTTACAGTGTACCAACTAGTGACTGCATGATGTATTCTTACAGTGTACCAACCAGTGACTGCATGATGTATGCTTACAGTGTACCAACCAGTGACTGCATGATGTATGCTTACAGTGTACCAACCAGTGACTGCATGATGTATGCTTACAGTGTACCAACCAATGACTGCATGATGCATGCTTACAGTGTACCAACCAGTGACTGCATGCTTACAGTGTACCAACCAGTGACTGCATGATGCATGCTTACAGTGTACCAACCAGTGACTACATGATGTATCCTTACAGTGTACAACCAATGACTGCATGATGTATGCTTACAGTGTACCAACCACTGACTACATGATGTATCCTTACAGTGTACCAACCACTGACTGCATGATGTATGCTTACAGTGTACCAACCAGTGACTACATGATGTATCCTTACAGAGTACCAACAAGTGGCTGCATTATGTATCCTTACAGTGTACCAACCAGTGACTGCATGATGTATGCTTACAGTGTACCAACCAGTGACTGCATGCTTACAGTGTACCAACCACTTACTGCATGATGTATGCTTACAGTGTACCAACCAGTGACTGCATGATGCATGCCTACAGTGTACCAACCAGACAATGCATGATGTATGCTTACAGTGTACCAACCAGTGACTGCATGCTTACAGTGTACCAACCACTGATTGCATGATGTATGCTTACAGTGTACCAACCAGTGACTGCATGCTTAAAGTGTACCAACCAGTGACTGCATGATGTATGCTTACAGTGTACCAACCACTGACTGCATGATGTATGCTTACAGTGTACCAACCAGTGACTGCATGCTTACAGTGTACCAACCACTGACTGCATGATGTATGCTTACAGTGTACCAACCACTGACTGCATGATGTATGCTTACAGTGTACCAACCAGTGACTGCATTGTGTATGCTTACAATGTACCAACCAATGAATGCATGATGCATGCGTACAGTGTACCAACCAGTGACTGCATGATGCATGCTTACAGTGTACCAACCAGTGACTGTATGATGTATGCTTACAGTGTACCAACCAGTGACTGCATGATGTATGCTTACAGTGTACCAACCAGTGACTGCATGATGTATGCTTACAGTGTACCAACCAGTGATTGCATGATGTATGCTTACAGTGTACCAACTAGTGACTGCATGATGTATGCTTACAGTGTACCAACCAGTGACTGCATGATTTATGCTTACAGTGTACCAACTAGTGACTGCATGATGTATTCTTACAGTGTACCAACCAGTGACTGCATGATGTATGCTTACAGTGTACCAACCACTGACTGCATGATGTATGCTTACAGTGTACCAACCAGTGACTGCATGATGTATGCTTACAGTGTACCAACCAGTGACTTCATGATGTATCCTTACAGTGTACCAACCAATGACTGCATGATGTATCCTTACAGTGTACCAACCAATGACTACATGATGTATCCTTACAGTGTACCAACCAGTGACTGCATGATGCATGCTTACAGTGTACCAACCAGTGACTACATGATGTATCCTTACAGTGTACAACCAATGACTGCATGATGTATGCCTACAGTGTACCTACCACTGACTACATGATGTATCCTTACAGTGTACCAACCACTGATTGCATGATGTATCCTTACAGTGTACCAACCAGTGACTACATGATGTATCCTTACAGTGTACCAACCAGTGGCTGCATGCTTACAGTGTACCAACCAGTGACTACATAATGTATCCTTACAGTGTACCAACCAGTGACTGCATGCTTACAGTGTACCAACCAGTGACTGCATGATGTATGCTTACAGTGTACCAACCAGTGACTGCATGCTTACAGTGTACCAACCACTGACTGCATGATGCATGCTTACAGTGTACCAACCAGTGACTGTATGATGCATGCTTACAGTGTACCAACCAGTGACTGCATGATGCATGCTTACACTGTACCAACCAGTGACTGCATGATGTATGCTTACAGTGTACCAACCAGTGACTGCATGATGTATGCTTACAGTGTACCAACCAGTGACTGCATGCTTACAGTGTACCAACCACTGACTGCATGATTTATGCTTACAGTGTACCAACCAGTGACTGCATGATGTATGCTTACAGTGTACCAACCACTGACTGCATGATGTATGCTTACAGTGTACCAACCAGTGACTGCATGTTTACAGTGTACCAACCACTGACTGCATGATGTATGCTTACATTGTACCAACCACTGACTGCATGATGTATGCTTACAGTGTACCAACCAGTGACTGCATGCTTACAGTGTACCAACCAGTGACTGCATTGTGTATGCTTACAATGTACCAACCAATGAATGCATGATGCATGCTTACAGTGTACTAACCAGTGACTGCATGATGCATGCTTACAGTGTACCAACCAGTGACTGTATGATGTATGCTTACAGTGTACCAACCAGTGACTGCATGATGTATGCTTACAGTGTACCAACCAGTGACTGCATGATGTATGCTTACAGTGTACCAACCAGTGACTGCATGATGTATGCTTACAGTGTACCAACCAATGACTGCATGATGTACATGCTTACAGTGTACCAACCAGTGACTGCATGCTTACAGTGTACCAACCAGTGACTGCATGCTGCATGCTTACAGTGTACCAACCAGTGACTACATGATGTATCCTTACAGTGTACAACCAATGACTGCATGATGTATGCTTACAGTGTACCAACCACTGACTACATGATGTATCCTTACAGTGTACCAACCAGTGACTGCATGATGTATGCTTACAGTGTACCAACCAGTGACTACATGATGTATGCTTACAGTGTACCAACCAGTGGCTGCATGATGTATGCTTACAGTGTACCAACCAGTGGCTGCATGCTTACAGTGTACCAACCAGTGACTGCATGATGTATGCTTACAGTGTACCAACCAGTGACTGCATGCTTACAGTGTACCAACCAGTGACTGCATGATGTATGCTTACAGTGTACCAACCAGTGACTGCATGATGTATGCTTACAGTGTACCAACCAGTGACTGCATGATGTATGCTTACAGTGTACCAACCAGTGACTGCATGATGTATGCTTACAGTGTACCAACCACTGACTGCATGATGTATGCTTACAGTGTACCAACCAGTGACTGCATGATGTATGCTTACAGTGTACCAACCAGTGACTGCATGATGTATGCTTACAGTGTACCAACCAGTGACTGCATGATGTATGCTTACAGTGTACCAACCAGTGACTGCATGATGTATGCTTACAGTGTACCAACCAGTGGCTGCATGATGTATGCTTACAGTGTACCAACCAGTGGCTGCATGCTTACAGTGTACCAACCAGTGACTACATGATGTATCCTTACAGTGTACCAACCAGTGGCTGCATGCTTACAGTGTACCAACCAGTGACTGCATGATGTATGTTTACAGTGTACCAACCAGTGACTGCATGCTTACAGTGTACCAACCAGTGACTGCATGATGTATGCTTACAATGTACCAACCAGTGACTGCATGCTTACAGTGTACCAACCAGTGACTGCATGATGCATGCTTACAGTGTACCAACCAGTGGCTGCATGATGCATGCTTAATGTGTACCAATCAGTGATTGCATGATGCATGCCTACAGTGTACCAACCAGTGGCTGCATGCTTACAGTGTACCAACCAGTGGCTGCATAATGCATGCTTACAGTGTACCAACCAGTGACTGCATGATGTATGCTTACAGTGTACCAACCAGTGACTGCATGATGCATGCTTACAGTGTACCAACTAGTGGCTGCATGATGTATGCTTACAGTGTAACAACCACTGACTGCATGATGTATGCTTACAGTGTACCAACCAGTGACTGCATGATGCATGCTTACAGTGTACCAACCACTGGCTGCATGATGCATGCTTACAGTGTACCAACCAGTGACTGCATGATGTATGCTTAGAGTGTACCATCCAGTGGCTGCATGATGCATGCTTACAGTGTACCAACCAGTGACTGCATGATGTATGCTTACAGTGTATCAATAAGTGACTGCATGATGCATGCTTACAGTGTACCAACCAGTGACTGCATGATGTATCCTTACAGTGTACCAACCAGTGGCTGCATGCTTACAGTGTACTAACCAGTGACTGCATGATGTATGTTTACAGTGTACCAACCAGTGACTGCATGCTTACAGTGTACCAACTAGTGACTGCATGATGTATGCTTACAATGTACCAACCAGTGACTGCATGATTACAGTGTACCAACCAGTGACTGCATGATGCATGCTTACAGTGTACCACCCAGTGGCTGCATGATGCATGCTTACAGTGTACCAATCAGTGAATGCATGATGTATGCTTACAGTGTACCAACCAGTGACTGCATGATGTATGCTTACAGTGTACCAATCAGTGACTGCATGATGTATGCTTACAGTGTATCAACCAGTGAGTGCATGCTGTATTCTTACAGTGTACCAACCAGTGACTGCATGATGCATGCTTACAGTGTACCAACAAGTGACTGCATGATGCATGCTTACAGTGTACTAACCAGTGACTGCATGCTTACAGTGTACCAACCAGTGACTGCATGCTTACAGTGTACCAACCAGTGACTGCATGATGCATGCTTACAGTGTACCAACCAGTGGCTGCATGCTTACAGTGTACCAACCAGTGGCTGCATGATGCATGCTTACAGTGTACCAACCAGTGACTGCATGATGTATGCTTACAGTGTACCAACCAGTGACTGCATGATGCATGCTTACAGTGTACCAACTAGTGGCTGCATGATGCATGCTTACAGTGTACCAACTAGTGGCTGCATGATGCATGCTTACAGTGTACCAACCAATGACTGCATGATGTATGCTTACAGTGTACGAACTAGTGGCTGCATGATGCATGCTTACAGTGTACCAACCAATGACTGCATGATGTATGCATACAGTGTACCAACTAGTGGCTGCATGATGCATGCTTACAGTGTACCAACCAATGACTGCATGATGTATGCTTACAGTGTACCAACCACTGACTACATGATGTATGCTTACAGTGTACCAACCAGTGGCTGCATGCTTACAGTGTACCAACCAGTGACTACATGATGTATCCTTACAGTGTACCAACCAGTGGCTGCATGCTTACAGTGTACTAACAGTGACTGCATGATGTATGTTTACAGTGTACCAACCAGTGACTGCAGCTTACATTGTACCAACCAGTGCTGCATGATGTATGCTTACAATGTACCAACCAGTGACTGCATGCTTACAGTGTACCAACCAGTGACTGCATGATGCATGCTTACAGTGTACCAACCAGTGGCTGCCTGATGCATGCTTACAGTGTACTAATCAGTGAATGCATGATGTATGCTTACAGTGTACCAACCAGTGACTGCATGATGCATGCTTACAGTGTACCAACCAGTGACTGCATGGTGCATGCTTACGGTGTACCAACTAGTGACTGCATGATGCATGCTTACAGTGTACCAACCAGTGACTGCATGATGCATGCTTACAGTGTACCAACCAGTGACTGCATGATGCATGCTTACAGTGTACCAACCAGAGACTGCATGATGCATGCTTACAGTGTACCAACCAGTGACTGTTTGATGCATGCTTACAGTGTACCAACCAGTGACTGCATGATGCATGCTTACAGTGTACCAACCAGTGACTGCATGATGCATGCGTACAGTGTACCAACTATTGACTGTATGATGCATGCTTACAGTGTACCAACTAGTGACTGTATGCTTACAGTGTACCAACCAGTGGCTGCATGATGCATGCTTACAGTGTACCAAACAGTGACTGCATGATGCATTCTTACAGTGTACCAACCAGCGACTGCAGGATGCATGCTTACAGTGTACCAACCAGTGACTGCATGATGTATGCTTACAGTGTACCAACCAGTGACTGCATAATGTATGCTTACAGTGTACCAACCATTGGCTGCATGCTTACAGTGTACCAACCAGTGACTGCATGATGTATGCTTACAGTGTACCAACCAGTGACTGCATGATGTATGCTTATGGTGTACCAACCAGTGACTGCATGATGTATGCTTACCGTGTACCAACCAGTGACTGCATGATGTATGCTTACAGTGTACCAACCACTGACTGCATGATGTATGCTTACAGTGAACCAACCACTGACTGCATAATGTATGCTTACAGTGTACCAACCAGTGACTGCATGATGTATGCTTACAGTGTACCAACCACTGACTACATGATGTATCCTTACAGTGTACCAACCAGTGACTACATGATGTATCCTTACAGTGTACCAACCAGTGGCTGCATGATGTATGCTTACAGTGTACCAACCAGTGGCTGCATGCTTACAGTGTACCAACCAGTGACTACATGATGTATCCTTACAGTGTACCAACCAGTGGCTGCATGCTTACAGTGTACCAACCAGTGACTGCATGATTTACGTTTACAGTGTACCAACCAGTGACTGCATGCTTACAGTGTACCAACCAGTGACTGCATGATTTATGCCTACACTGTACCAACCAGTGACTGCATGCTTACAGTGTACCAACCAGTGACTGCATGATGCATTCTTACAGTGTACCAACCAGTGGCTGCATGATGCATGCTTACAGTGTACCAATCAGTGAATGCATGATGTATGCTTACAGTGTACCAACCAGTGACTGCATGATGTATGCTTACAGTATACCAACCAGTGACTGCATGATGTATGCTTACAGTGTACCAACCAGTGACTGTATGCTTACAGTGTACTAACCAGTGACTGCATGATGCATGCTTACAGTGTACCAACCAGTGACTGCATGCTTACCGTGTACCAACCGGTGACTGCATGATGCATGCTTACAGTGTACCAACCAGTGACTGCATGATGCAAGTTTACAGTGTACCAACTATTGACTGTATGATGCATGCTTACAGTTTACCAACAAGTGACTGCATGATGCATGCTTACAATGTACCAACCAGTGACTGCATGATGCATGCTTACAGTGTATCAACCAGTGACTGCATGATGCATGCTTACGGTGTACCAACTGGTGATTGCATGATGCATGCTTACAGTGTACCAACCAGTGACTGTATGCTTACAGTGTACCAACCAGTGGCTGCATGATGCATGCTTACAGTGTACCAACCAGTGACTGCATGATGCATGCTTACAGTGTACCAACTAGTGACTGCATGATGCATGCTTACCGTGTACCAACCAGTGACTGCATGATGTATGCTTACAGTGTACGAACCATTGGCTGCATGTTACAGTGTACCAACCAGTGACTGCATGATGTATGCTTACAGTGTACCAACCAGTGACTGCATGATGTATGCTTACAGTGTACCAACCACTGACTACATGATGTATCCTTACAGTGTACGAACCAGTGACTACATGATGTATCCTTACAGTGTACCAACCAGTGGCTGCATGATGTATGCTTACAGTGTACCAACCTGCTGCATGCTTACAGTGTACCAACCAGTGACTACATGATGTATCCTTACAGTGTATCAACCAGTGGCTGCATGCTTACAGTGTACCAACCAGTGACTGCATGATGTATGTTTACAGTGTACCAACCAGTGACTGCATGCTTACAGTGTACCAACCAGTGACTGCATGCTGTATGCTTACAATGTACCAACCAGTGACTGCATGCTTACAGTGTACCAACCAGTGACTGCATGATGTATGCTTACAATGTACCAACCAGTGACTGCATGCTTACAGTGTACCAACCAGTGACTGCATGATGCATGCTTACAGTGTACCAACCAGTGACTGCATGATGCATGATTACAGTGTACCAACCAGTGACTGCATGCTTACAGTGTACCAACCAGTGACTGCATGATGCATGTGTTACAGTGTACCAACCAGTGACTGCATGATGCATGCTTACAGTGTACCAACCAGTGACTTCATGATGTATGCTTACAATGTACCAAACAGTGACTGAATGATGCATGCTTACAGTGTACCAACCAGTGATTGCATGATGTATCCTTACAGTGTATCAACCAGTGACTGCATGATGCATGCTTACAGTGTACCAACTAGTGGCTGCATGCTTACAGTGTACCGACCAGTGACTGCATGATGTATGCTTACTGTGTACCAACCAGTGACTGCATGATGCATGCTTACAGTGTACCAACCACTGACTGCATGATGAAAGCTTACAGTGTACCAATCAGTGACTGCATGATGCACGCTTACAGTGTACTAACCAGTGACTGCATGATGCATGCTTACAGTGTACCAACCAGTGACTGCATGATGCACGCTTACAGTGTACCAACCAGTGACTGCATGATGTATGCTTACAGTGTACCAACCAGTGGCTGCATGCTTACAGTGTACCAACCAGTGACTACATAATGTATCCTTACAGTGTACCAACCAGTGACTGCATGCTTACAGTGTACCAACCAGTGACTGCATGATGTATGCTTACAGTGTACCAACCAGTGACTGCATGCTTACAGTGTACCAACCACTGACTGCATGATGCATGCTTACAGTGTACCAACCAGTGACTGTATGATGCATGCTTACAGTGTACCAACCAGTGACTGCATGATGCATGCTTACACTGTACCAACCAGTGACTGCATGATGTATGCTTACAGTGTACCAACCAGTGACTGCATGATGTATGCTTACAGTGTACCAACCAGTGACTGCATGCTTACAGTGTACCAACCACTGACTGCATGATTTATGCTTACAGTGTACCAACCAGTGACTGCATGATGTATGCTTACAGTGTACCAACCACTGACTGCATGATGTATGCTTACAGTGTACCAACCAGTGACTGCATGTTTACAGTGTACCAACCACTGACTGCATGATGTATGCTTACATTGTACCAACCACTGACTGCATGATGTATGCTTACAGTGTACCAACCAGTGACTGCATGCTTACAGTGTACCAACCAGTGACTGCATTGTGTATGCTTACAATGTACCAACCAATGAATGCATGATGCATGCTTACAGTGTACTAACCAGTGACTGCATGATGCATGCTTACAGTGTACCAACCAGTGACTGCATGATGTATGCTTACAGTGTACCAACCAGTGACTGCATGATGTATGCTTACAGTGTACCAACCAGTGACTGCATGATGCATGCTTACAGTGTACCAACCAGTGACTGCATGATGTATGCTTACAGTGTACCAACCAGTGACTGCATGATGCATGCTTACAGTGTACCAACCAGTGACTACATGATGTATCCTTACAGTGTACAACCAATGACTGCATGATGTATGCTTACAGTGTACCAACCACTGACTACATGATGTATCCTTACAGTGTACCAACCACTGACTGCATGATGTATGCTTACAGTGTACCAACCAGTGACTACATGATGTATCCTTACAGAGTACCAACAAGTGGCTGCATTATGTATCCTTACAGTGTACCAACCAGTGACTGCATGATGTATGCTTACAGTGTACCAACCAGTGACTGCATGCTTACAGTGTACCATCCACTTACTGCATGATGTATGCTTACAGTGTACCAACCAGTGACTGCATGATGCATGCCTACAGTGTACCAACCAGACAATGCATGATGTATGCTTACAGTGTACCAACCAGTGACTGCATGCTTACAGTGTACCAACCACTGATTGCATGATGTATGCTTACAGTGTACCAACCAGTGACTGCATGCTTAAAGTGTACCAACCAGTGACTGCATTATGTATGCTTACAGTGTACCAACCAGTGACTGCATGATGTATGCTTACAGTGTACCAACCAGTGACTGCATGCTTACAGTGTACCAACCAGTGACTGCATGATGTATGCTTACAGTGTACCAACCACTGACTGCATGATGTATGCTTACAGTGTACCAACCAGTGACTGCATTTTGTATGCTTACAGTTTACCAACCAGTGAATGCATGATGCATGCTTACAGTGTACCAACCATGACTGGCATGATGCTGCTTACATTGTACCAACCAGTTACTGTATGATTATGCTTTACAGTGTACAACCATTGACTGCTGATGTAGCTTACAGTGTACCAACCATTGACTGCATGATGTATTCTTACAGTGTACCAACGTGTTGCAGTGATGTTGCTTACGTTTGTACCACTATGACTGCATTGATGTATGCTTACAGTGTACCAACTAGTGACTGCATGATGTATTCTTACAGTGTACCAACCAGTGACTGCATGATGTATGCTTACAGTGTACCAACCAGTGACTGCATGATGTATGCTTACAGTGTACCAACCAGTGACTGCATGATGTATGCTTACAGTGTACCAACCAGTGACTGTATGATGTATGCTTACAGTGTACCAACCAGTGGCTGCATGCTTACAGTGTACCAACCAGTGACTGCATGATGTATGCTTACAGTGTACCAACCAGTGACTGCATGTGTTCTTACAGTGTACAACCAGTGACTGCATGATGTATGCTTACAGTGTACCAACCAGTGACTACATGATGTATCCTTACAGTGTACCAACCAGTGACTGCATGTGTTGCTTACAGTGTACCAACCAGTGACTGCATGATGTATCCTTACAGTGTACCAACAAGTGGCTGCATTTGTTCTTACAGT
Organism: Archivesica marissinica; assembly: GCA_014843695.1. Classification (NCBI taxonomy): domain Eukaryota; kingdom Metazoa; phylum Mollusca; class Bivalvia; order Venerida; family Vesicomyidae; genus Archivesica; species Archivesica marissinica. Next base: position 93 of record JABXNX010003797.1, on the reverse strand, counting down.
GTACCAACCAGTGACTGCATGATGTATGCTTACAGTGTACCAACCAGTGACTGCATGCTTACAGTGTACCATCCAGTTACTGCATGATGTATG
>JABXNX010003796.1:0-22124 GCA_014843695.1 Archivesica marissinica | reverse complement strand
ATATATAGTTATAGAACTAGTGTAGACATATATATAGTTATAGAACTTGTGTAAACATATATATATATATATATATATATATAGTTATAGAACTAGTGTAGAAGAATAGGTAGTTATAGAACCAGTGTCATACACATAAAGATACAATACATAGCATGAAAATACATATGGTTTGGACCACATGTTTTAACAACATTAGACAATGACCCGCACCAGAAAATACACGTAGATAGTCTAATCGCTAAATTAAACTAAATTTCAAGTGCTGTAAGTTCTATTGCGTTATTTTTGAACTGGCTCCGAGGTTATAAAAAAAATTCTGCAATCTCAAACACTAGCTCAAGGAATTTGATTGGTTGAGTCTGAGTTTTACACCCAGCAGAACCATCCAGAAACTTGAGTCTGAGTTTGAGATTTGAGAAAAAAATTATAACCTCGGGGCCAGATCGATAATTAATAATAATAAAATTCTTTCAGATGGGACTTTAAACCGAGGTCTCGTGTCGGTGCTGTACGCCGTGCACGTAAAAGAACCAGAGGAGACTCTGGAATGGGTCTATGTCTGTATCATTGCACTATCCTCCACAAATCTAAAATGACTAATCTCTTCAGGAGGCGTCGCTCATATGGGCAACCGGTAGAGACGATAAATAAACGTAAAAACACACACAGGATTGTAAAATATGCCCAAGATCACAATAACATGGATTTACAACAATATGGCGCTCCCCAAATCTCCACAGTAAAAGAAATCCAACTCAACGAGACAAAAATATGTATATCAAAATCTTCTTCTTTTTTATTATAATGGAAATATAACACAAGGGAATTAGTGCGTTGTCTGCTTGGAAATGAAATGATATGTTATCACTTTGAGAATTGTAAATAAAGAACATTCTTCAACAAATATACTGGGTCATTTTATAAATTATTTTCCGTGAATATTTATAAAATGAACATCTAAAGCAACATGTTTTTTTTGGTGAGTTGCGTGTTTAATTTAATCATATTTTTTGCAAATCAATAGTAAATATGTCAACATCAAAATTCTCTTTCAATTCATCTATTTCCCTCGCTCACTATTTCGAGGTAAATAAACTCTCAAACAAACTTCTTGAGCATAGATACATTGTTGATGCAACTAGCATATATAAACATAGCTGATATGGGAAACGTTCATTCTATTTTGCAAAGTTTATAAAATAACATTTTACATATTAGCCTAAACATGTTTGATTTGTATGAAATATTTAGTTTGCATTTATTTTGCACTGCAATGTATATATGCTTTGGAAATAAATAGGTTACGCATCATGGGCCTCAAAATTAAAAATTAATATGTCATGCCAATAAAGATACAATACATAGTATGAACATGCACATGGTTGGGCCACACGTTTTAGCAACATTAGACACCGTCTGTAATCGCGGTATGTATTATTTGTGAAGAATGTGGCTGTACTCTGTAATCGCGGTATATATTATTTGTGAAGAATATGGCTGCAATCTGTAATCGCGGTATTTTTTTGTGGTTGGTGTTGTTGGGTTGTATTATTTGTGAAGAATGTGGCTGTACTCTGTAATCGCGGTATGTATTATTTGTGAAGAATGTGGCTGTACTCTGTAAGCGCGGTATGTATTATTTGTGAAGAATGTGGCTGTACTCTGTAATCGCGGTATATATTATTTGTGAATTATATGACTGTAGATCGCGGTATATATTATTTGTGAAGAACGTGGCTGCAATCTGTAATCGCGGTATATATTATGTGTGAAGAACGTGGCTGCAATCTGTAATCGCGGTATATATTATGTGTGAAGAACGTGGCTGCAATCTGTAATCGCGGTATATATTATGTGTGAAGAACGTGGCTGCAATCTGTAATCGCGGTATATATTATGTGTGAAGAACGTGGCTGCAATCTGTAATCGCGGTATATATTATGTGTGAAGAACGTGGCTGCAATCTGTAATCGCGGTATATATTATGTGTGAAGAATGTGGCTGTACTCTGTAATCGCGGTATATATTATTTAGTTCATTATTTATTTCATGTGTCTATAAAGATGTATAGCAGACGATAATGCAGTGCCAATGGAAGCGATATCTTTGATGTTTAGTTTTCAGCGGAAACACAATCTAAGGATGATTTTAATTCATTGTCTGTTTCTTGCCATAAAGCATATCTATTTGCTATAGCGTAGTGCTGTACGCTGGAATCAATAGCACACACGGCTACCAATAATAACTTCAATAGAAAATGTAATTAAGTTGCAGTAATTAGAAAGGAGATGAACACGTGAGCTATACAGAGGATGTACAATGATATTTGCTTTAAATTTACATGTTAAATAGATCTGAAGATTAAAATATTCCAAAGCGGATTCTGAGAACAGTTGTCAGATAATATGATGACGCGAATGCTGTCGAATAACACGTTTAATTGCACATTCAATGTAATATATCAGCACGTTCTATGCTTCCTAGTGTGCTTGTATATACACATTAGGCTGTCCGATTAGCGCAGTTGTTAGCACGCTCGCTTCTCACCAGGGCAATCCGGGTTCGATCACCGGACCGGGAAGTATGTGAGATGGTACGGTGGTCGCCAGATCGGACAGGTGGGTTTTCTCCGTGTACTCCGGTTTCCTCGCACACGAATGACCACATATACGCTTTCATCCGCGCCAACGAATGTGATTAATATAAGTTGATAAAGCTTGTCTCGCAATCGTTGTAATATAAATAAAGTTTAAACTGTTAATACGGCATTTATACTTATGCTTTAGGTTTGCATTATTCGCTAGATTAAGGTCCTTGACTTTAAATGCCCCCCATAACGAACCCCTCACCGCGGTTGGATCGAAGCAGCAACCGGAATATTCGATACTAACTGGAGCGCGCCATATAATAATAATAATAATAATAATAATAAAGACTTTATTTAACGAGAGTACTCATTTAACAAAAGTTAATCTACCCTGAGGCCCTCAACATATATACAATCAAATGCAATCAAAAGATAGCACTATAAGTGAGAACTGCACATTGGAATAATATAGTAATGTAAAAGCTGAAAAATAGAGAAACTATATTTAATATGTAATGGAATATGATGATATATGGAATTGGCTAGCAGAGTAGAAAATGGGAATGAGACAATTAATGATACTAGATCTATCTGTGTGCAGATTTGACTTGTAGTGGTATCTTCAAAATATGTATGAAATCAACTTAAGGACAGCAATTTTCCGATTCTAATAAATATAGCAATGTCAATACACGTTTATAATAACAGTAGAAGTACGCGACTAGTTTGAATTGTTATAGATCCACCTTAAGTAGAGAATTTTGAACTGTTGGATAGTTGGAGCATTTTGAACTGAGTGAGGCAATGAATTCCAATAGATGATCCTGAAAATTCAAATGTATTACAAAATAATTCACAATTTGGTCTTGGTGTGTATAATTGATATTCTGAGGTTGATCTAAGAATTCTAGGATGTATATCAGAAGTAAAAGTGAAGGACGACGTAAGCTATTGGTGCGAATTAAAAACCCCATAACAAACACATAAATTAAACATTTATGTACATACTATATGCATTTGTCACATACAAATGTATCGGCTGTCCGATTAGCACAGTGGTTAGCGCGCTCGCTTCTCACCAATGCAACCCAGGTTCGATCCTCGGACAGGGAAGTATATGAGATGGTACGGTGGTCGCCAGATCGGACAGGTGGGTTTTCTCCGGGTACTCCGGTTTCTTCCCACATGAATGACCACATAATTATACGCTTTCATCCGTGTCAACGAAATTGATTAATATAAGTTGTTAAAGCTTGCTTCGCAATCGTTGTAAACTAAATCAAGTTTAAACTTTTATTTTTTTAATGTATCAGCCTGCATGATTCCGCGCCTCCGTGGTCGAGTGGTTACGGTCGCAGACTTCTACACGTATATCACTGTAAGCTATCATCACTGATGGTCACAGGTTCGAGGATACACGCTCAGACCGTGTCTCATTATATGCACATGTTGGCAGTTTATTTACGTAGGTTGGTGCACCAAGTACTGGCTAACCGCTGGAGCCTGCCCAAATGTGTTGTTAGGCAAACTGTCCGTTGCTCAAATAGGCAACCGGTAGCTATGTTAAATAAACTTAAATAAAAAAACATAAATGTGCTTGTATTCAGTTAAATACAGCCATCACATATGTTCGTGTATGTACACACGTGTACTACATGCAAGGAGTATGCATGATCGCTGCATGACAGCTTTTGACACATTTGTCTTAATCATTCATTTGTTGAACATCAGCTGTTTAAATCAATAGAATGCTAAATATGCACTAGTTATATTCGGTCAAGTCAAGGAAACCCCAATAATGCACTTTACAGTAAATGCCATGTATATATGTTGCATAAAGAATACTTCAGTGATGGAAGCCGTACGAGTATATCACATGAGCTAACAGTTATATCTGATGACTTGGTATTTCCGTTTGACATTTTGCCCCGGTTCAAGCGGCATTCAGCAATCGGCATGCGGTTCACGTGACATTGACATTTTGTCGTTTCAGCTGACGGCTTTCCGCGTATACGGCTAATTGTATTGCACATAGCAGCTGCCTATAGCCCAATTACCCTTTACAACACAGACACGATAGAACACTCGATGCATTCAATTACAAGATATTATAAGAATATTAGATCCTATTCTTTTTGGAGGATGACATATTTGACCAAGGATGTATCTAACAAATGGAAATCGGCGAGTAGCCTCATGGTACCAACTCTCGACCTGTACTAACTCTCGACTATTGCTCATATTTTCAAGATTTCTGCAATGAATTTTCACAAAAAGCTTAATTTTTTTTACAGAATTTTATTATCACACTTGTACATAGTACATACTCCTAATTATAATAAATAATATATTTATTTGCATCACGTGACTTGTTAGGTTAGTTACATATTCAAGTGTGTTCATTGTATTAGTAACAGAGGATGAACATTATATTTAAGCAGAATATCGTACAATATCAAGTATATTTAACAAATTATTACAGTGTTTAGGTCTTTAACATAAATCTGTTAATGGACATTATTTATCAAGGAATACATTATACTGTCGTTAGAGAGTTTCTGGGGTACACAGCTCTGTTCAAATAATTTGTTAATTTAAATAGGATTGATTTATCGGATGTTTTAATAGTTCCATTGGACATTATCATTATTTCCGTATGGACGTGGGGACGTGGAGACGTGGGGACGTGGATACGTGGGGATGTGGAGACGTGGAGACATGGGGACGTGGAGACGTGGAGACGAGGGGACGTGGAGGCGTGGGGACGTGGAGACGTGGGGACATGGAGACGTGGGGACGTGGGACGTGGAGACGTGGAGACGTGGGGACGTGGAGACGTGGAGACGTGGGGACGTGGAGACGTGGAGACGTGGGGACATGGAGACGTTGGGACGTGGAGGCGTGCGGACGTGGAGACGTGGGGACGTGGAATGAGGGGACGTGGAGACGTGGGGACGTGGAGACGGGGGACGTGGAGACGTGGGACGTGGAGACATGAGACGTGGAGACGTGGAGACGTGTGGGACGGGAGGCGTGGGGACGTGGAGACGTGGGGACGTGGACGTGGACGGGAGACGTGGTGGACTTGGAACGTGGGACGTGGGGTACGTGGAGACGTTGGGGACGTGGGGACCGTGGAGACGTGGGGCGTGGAGATGTGGGACGTGGGACGTGAGGACGTGGATACGTGGGGACTGAGACGTGGGGACGTGGGACGTGGAGACTGGGGAACGTGGGACGTTGAACGTGGGGACGTGGAGACGTGGGACGTGGAGACGTGGGGACGTGGATACGTTGGGGACTGGAGACGTGGGGACGTGGAGATGTGGGGACGTGGATACGTGGGGACGTGGAGACGTGTGGGACGTGGATACGTGGATACGTGAGACGTGGGGACGTGGAGACGTGGGGACGTGGGGACGTGGATACGTGGGGACGTGGAGACGTGGGGACGTGGAGACGTGGGGACGTGGAGACGTGGGACGTGGATACTGGGGACGTTGGAGACTGGATACGTGGGGAGTGGTGACGTGGGGACGTGGGAACGTGGGGACGTGGGGACGTGGGAGACGTGGGGACGTGGGGACGTGGAGACGTGGGGACGTGGAGACGTGGAGACGTGGGGACGTGGAGACGTGGGGACGTGGGGACGTAGATACGCGGGGACGTGGAGACGTGGGGACGTGGAGACGTATGGACGTGGAGACGTGGGGACGTGGAGACGTGGGGACACTCGGTGTGAGTCAAGTACAATGCTGAATAACTGGGAGAAATGTGTAGCGGTTAGCTAAAACAAATGGTTAATCTATTTATGGTAACAAAAGCATCCATTCCATGACTGGTCTCCCAATGTCCTAGTACAGGATACATTTCATAGATCATGATACCCTATGTGATATGATTGAAAGTGAAGCGGTAAGCATTATATATTTATGGTAGCAAGTCGGCCATATTATAGTAACAAAAGCATCCATTTTAGATCCAAACCATGACTGCTCTCCCAATGTCCTAATTGTACAGGATACATTTCATAGATCATATGCGTGTTCCATCTCGTACATGGCTTGTGTTTTACGTTTATTTATCGTCGCTACCGGTTGCCCATAGCAGCGACGCCTCCTGAAGAGATTAGTCATTTTAGATGTTTGGAGGATAGTGCAATGATACAGACAAAGAGACCCATTCCAGAGTCTCCTCTGGTTCTTTTACGTGTACGGTGTAATGCACGGACACGGGATCTCGGTTTAATGTCCCATCTGAAAGACTTTATTAGAGTCAGACGGGGAATCGAACCTGCGATCGCTGGATTACCAGTCCAGTGTATCAAGAATAAACGTAAAACACACACACTCATGGTCATTTCACGCTAAACAATAACATATTGAAAGCTTGAGTCAGTATCATTGCTCCTTGTAAGCAAGATACAAAACACTACGTAAAACGCGCACAACACATATATTCCATTGAACTAATTCATTACGTGATGGTTTTATCTACATTCCGTGTTCCGGATTACCAGTATGCTATAAATTATTGATCTATTCTCCAATTCGGTTCTGACCGGGTTTTGGTAACAAGCGTGTAGAATACCGACCACCTGACTGCATACAAGTACAGCGTAAGCCGTCAATAAATGTCAGGGAATGGCAAAAACAGTGTTATCAGATGAAAAGTAGCCTTCAGAATGGCTTGATGAGAGATCGAAATAGAAATACAAGTGTCTAGAAACGCGTAGTCTTTGTCTCTACATGTACCCCATCAACTAAATATGTTTTAGAAGGCATGTGTGTTTTACGTTTATTTATCGTCGCTAACGGTTGCCCATATGAGCGACTCCTCCTGAAGAGATTAGTAATTTTATATTTTGGAGGCTAGTGCACTGGTACAGACAGAGACCCATTCCATGTTCTCCTCTGGTTCATTTACGTGCACGGTGTAAAGCACCGACACGAGACCTCGGTTTAAACTCACAACTGAACGACTGTTAGTATTATTATGGTCAAACGTGTGATCGAACCAGCGACCCATGGATTCGCAGTCCAACGCATTAATCACTGGACTACTGACTTGTGACATTAGAAGATGATCGAGCTTATTTACACTCGCCGACGGCAAACCATGTGGGCGAGCGCAATATATACCTTACTATGTTACAACTGTATGTATGTGTGTACTTGTTATTAACAACATGCATTATGTTGTAACCATTAATCGTATTGTTATGTAACTTAAACTTGAGAACACAACAACAGCATCGGACCGAAATCTGGAAATAACGGACTTAGTAATGACGTATGCAGGTATGACATCACGACGGCATACATGCGCGAGATTCCATATATTTTCTATTAATAATGTTAATTGACGTTGATAAAATTCCTGATTTAGCGCCATAAATGAATATTAATAAGCAAACAGATTTTTTCTGAGTTGCTGTCAATATCGGCTAGTGATGAATACAGTTGTCTATATCCACCGGGCCAGGCCAATCGGTAGTGTCAGAAATGTTTACCTTGATTGGAATTGTTGTTGTCGTGTTCGCTAACGACAAAGTGTTCAATTAAGGTGATACTTAGACGATAGCTCAATACATTGATAGCTATATCAAATACAAAGTGGGTGTCAATTTATCAGTATTGAATTAACTCAAGATAATGAATGATATATGATCCGAATATTGAAAACCAATTCATATTACTAATTACCACATGCTATGCGCATATCTATCTAAAATCACGATACCTTAGAATATGATCTTATTTCTTTGAATCAGTGATGCATTTCTGGCTATAAATCATATATGCTAAGATTGTTTGAGCCGGTGATTCATACAATGGTTTGTAGACATCCGGTTTAATTTTTTGAAATTTGGAATCGACCATCCGAACTTCAAGCATTGTTATGTATACCGTATAATTGTAGTAGTTATTGTACACACTAACTCACAATGCTGAATATTCGTATCATGCATATGAAATGTATTGACAATCTTACATTACAATTAAAATGAAAATGAACCTTCTGTGATATAGAGGATACTTGTAATTAACGACGGTGCTATAGTAGAGAACACGCATACCTACATTATATGATTATTATTACATGAAAACGAAATACGAAGGATTCCATCAAAGATATATCACATCTTTATTTACAAAACACAAACGGAACAACTAAAAATATTCCAAATGGTTTAAAACTATGTATTTATATAGTTATTGGTTTTCATGTAAAAACACACTTATCCGAAGTGTGCGTTTTCTATATCCTCTAGTATAATTATATATATTGCAACCTGTCATCAAACACAAGTGTGTCTGAGAGAAAGTTCGACTGTCCAGACATATACACTATCATTTCCGCAAGGTAGTGGTCTTCCTTATGTGCGTCAATATACTGACGATACAACGTCAGTTATGTAGTTATTAGATTACTCTGGACGTCAATAGACGATTAAGAGCTTCGATTTGTTTTACGTTTATTTATCGTCGCTACCGGTTGCCCATATGAGCGACGCCTCCTGAGGAGATTAGTCATTTTATAGTCTTGGAGGATAGTGCAATGATACAGACAGAGACCCATTTCAGAGTCTCCTCTGGTTCTTTTACGTTCCTTTTACGAGACCTCGGTTTAATGTCCGATCTGAAAGACTGTGAATTTTATTTGGGTTTGACGGGGGATCGAACCTGCGATCCCTGGATTACCAGTCCAGCGTGTTACCACTGGTAGATCCGCTTCGATCCATTTATAAAGTTGTCAATGGATAATGTGTACTGTATTAATTGCAAGCGATCACATTTTCGGATACATCCCATACTAGTATAATACATTAAATGTTCCAATGTTAACATAATTCAGCTCTCACATGTAATTTGTATACTGCTGTAGATATTTGTGAACTGATGCTGTGATAACATATATGCTATTAAGATCCCAGACTACATATCTCGAACATTAACATATTGAGGAATTGTTGTGTCTGGACATGTTACTTCAACGTATGTGTTGATGTTATATGTAGTATATTTAGTTGTGATTTAGTTATTTTTTAATATAATTTTCCCCATGCATATTTATCCTATATATATATATATATTATGTGTACAATTGTAAACATTGCATGCTCTTGTTAATAAGTATATCTGATATCTAGTGACATATAGGCCCAATGGGCGGGGTGCTTGTTTGTAATTTTGTAAATTTATGTAAATATGTTTATATGTCTAAATGCACATGTCACAATAATAAAATATTTACTAACTTACTTATACAATCGCTAATTAACATCCAGGTCAAGTTAACATGGATATTAATTTAATGAATACTGTTGAGTTGACTAATCGACATACCAAATATTCAACAAATGTTAGCTTATACACATTTATTTCAGCACCATTTAGTAACAAATTCTTATTACAACATTATCTTAATCGCTCTCGAGTCCGCCTCCGTAGTAGATAAGGTCGCTAACTTGTATATCACTGTAACCTATCATCACTGATGGTCACGGGTTCGAGTCCCGCTCAGACCGTGTCTCTTTATATGACAAGTTGGCTGCTTCTTTACAGAGGTTGGTGCACCAAGTACTGGTTAACAGCTGGAGCCTGCACAGGGAAGGTGTTGTTAGGTAAACTGCCTGTCACTCAAATGGGCAACCGGTAGCAGTTTCTTACGGAGGTTGGTGCACAAAGTACTGGTTGACCGCTGGAGCCTGCCCAGGAAATGTATTGTTAGGTCAAATACCGTCTGGCATCTTTCCTTGCCATGAGAGAGAGAGAGGTGAGTTTGACGTAATATGGATTTAAGCAGTGTGTTCACTGGGACTCGAACTCACAGTCCTCTGGGCACAGTATCAATCAGATCACGGAGAATCCACGTATAATTCAGTTTAAACTTTATTTATTTTACAACGATTGCAAAGCAAGTTTTAACAACTTATATTGATCACTCTCGTTGGCGCGGATGAAAGCGTAAATGTGGTCATTCGTGTGGGGGGAAACCGAAGTACCCGGAGAAATCCCACATGTCCGATATGGCGACTACCGTACCATCTCATATACTTCCCTGTCCGAGGATCGACTCCGGGTTGCATTGATGAGAAGCGTTTAGTTGGCCGTTATCCTCTCAAATCCAACACACTTCAAAAATAATAACAAAGAAATCGTATGCAGTTAGTACTCTATGAAGAGTTTTGCATCCATTCTCACATTCCAAAAAAATTGGTTTAAACATATTTATTTCACTATATACATTCACAAAACAATACATGCACACAAAATCAAAGAATAGGAAAGGATCAAAACGGAAGCAGATCTTATATAGTTTCTCTCCAAAGAACGTGCATATGTAGAAAACAAAAAGTGCCTACAAGACGAATTGGGCTTAGATTTGATTTCCTGCAGAGCAGAAGTAGTGATTAATGTGTTGCCATAGGCTAGACTACCGGTCCAAGATAACGTATAATTGAAATTGTAATTGAAATAAATGCAGTTGTTGCGATTTCTTTAAGAGTAGAATCCTTGTACATAGGTGGCCTGTACATATATATGGTGCAATGTTGCGAGAATAATTGAGTTTGCTATCTCTGTTTTTGTTGGTTATATAAATGTATGTTGTAGTGAATGATTACTATATACTAGAGGACATAGAAAACGCACACCTACATTATATACTAGAGGACATAGAAAACGCACACCTACATTATATACTAGAGGACATAGAAAACGCACACCTACATTATATACTAGAGGACATAGAAAACGCACACCTACATTATATACTAGAGGACATAGAAAACGCACACCTACATTATATACTAGAGGACATAGAAAACGCACACCTACATTATATACTAGAGGACATAGAAAACGCACACCTACATTATATACTAGAGGACATAGAAAACGCACACCTACATTATATACTAGAGGACATAGAAAACGCACACCTACATTATATACTAGAGGACATAGAAAACGCACACCTACATTATATACTAGAGGACATAGAAAACGCACACCTACATTATATACTAGAGGACATAGAAAACGCACACCTACATTATATGCTAGAGGACATAGAAAACGCGCACCTACATTATATACTAGGGGACATAGAAAACGCACACCTACATTATATACTAGAGGACATAGAAAACGCACACCTACATTATATACTAGAGGACATAGAAAACGCACACCTACATTATATGATTATTATTAAATGAAAACGAAATACGAGGGATTCCATCAAAGATATCACATCTTTATTGCAAAACACAAACTGAACAATTAAAAATATTTCAAAATGTTTAAAACTATGTATTTATATAGTTATTGTTTTTCATGTAAAAACACACAAATCCGAAGTGTGCGTTGTCTATGTCCTCTAGTATAATAAGACGGCTTCCGTTGCCGAGTGGTTACGGTCGTTGTCTTCAAATCATGTGCCCCACACCGTTGTAGGTTCGAATTGCACCGGGTGTGTTGAATTATTTCACTCTTTCAAGTGAGGAAGCTATCCAGCTGGCTTACGGAAGGTCTGATGTTCTACCCGGGTGCCCGTCCGTGCATTAATTATTGGGGTCTTCCTCCACCAGTAGTAGAACGAACATCTTTTATTCACATAAACTATACAGTATGTCGTGATTAAGTATACATTATACGACATAAGCATATAACTATGGCAACACATGTAGGTTATAATTATTGCAATACATATAGGGATGAGCTATAGTAGAAATTTACTTGTTCGAAATTTTAAAATTTTACTGAATGTAATCAAAATTACACTGACATACATGTATAAGCGATATACTGTATTTCATTTCCTCACCTATATAAGTACCATTCACAACAGAAAATGAAACATAAAAAACAAAATAGACACATTTAGAATAAATTCAAACTTAGTCTATGATCCAGATACTGTAAGCAATATATTTAGAGACGCCATATGACCTAAGCTGCCGTTGTGGAAGTCGTGATAGCGCAGTGGATGCGCGTTCGCTTCAGGTGCGAAAGGTCCGGAGTTCGAGCCCCACTGGAGCCATTACGATTGTGCCCTTAGGCAAGGCATTTAAATTCCACATGCCTCTTCTCTCTCCCTCGTGGCGATGGATTCCATCAGGCATGAGGTCTCGAGAGTGATTTATATAAGTTTAAATAACTTGTTTCGCAATCGAGCTAAAATAAATTTGTATAAACTAACAATTATATCCTAACTAAGTATAAACTAACAATTATATCCTAACTAAGTATAAACTAACAATTATATCCTAACTAAGTATAAACTAACAATTATATCCTAACTAAGTATAAACTAACAATTATATCCTAACTAAGTATAAACTAACAATTATATCCTAACTAAGTATAAACTAACAATTATATCCTAACTAAGTATAAACTAACATTATATCCTAACTATATAACTAACAATTATATCCACTAGTATAAACTAACAATTATATCCTAACTAAGTATAAACTAACAATTATATCCTAACTAAGTATAAACTAACAATTATATCCTAACTAAGTATAAACTAACAATTATATCCTAACTAAGTATAAACTAACAATTATATCCTAACTAAGCTGTCGTTGCAACTTCAAATACCCACAACAAGCACACTAATCGCGTACTTCTACTGTTATTATAAACGTGTATTGCCATTGCTATATTTATTAGAATCGTAAATATTGCTGTCTTTAAGTTGGTTTCATACATATTTTGAAGATACCACTACAAGTCAAATCTGCATATTGTTAGATAGATCTAGTATCATTAATTGTCTCATTCCCATTTGCTACTCTGCTAGCCAATTCCATATATCATCATATTCCATTACATATTAAATATAGTTTCTCTATTTTTCAGCTTTTACATTATTATATTATTCCAATGTGCAGTTCTCACTTATAGTGCTATCTTTTGATTGCATTTGATTGTATATATGTAGATTAACTTTTGCTAAATGAGTACTCTCGTTAAATAAAGTCTTTATTATTATTATTATTATTAAAGTTATTTTAAAGAGGGTATACATGAGCGACTAGAGAAACGGGGGTTCAAACAAAAGTTTACGATACTGTCAATTAGCTCACATTCTCAGCGTGAACCGTTTGCCGATTCAAGACGGAACTTGCATCAGCTCTACAACACATCGAGACACGGGAGCCGATTATAACATAAGGGACATTATTAGTTTTTCTCGCCGGCAATACAAATAAGTCTCAGCTACGATAGCCTGCGGTTTAATAGGTAAATAATAGTTGGCATTAGTCTCATGTCTGGAATTTAATTAGAAATCCCAATGTGTACAATCAGACAACTAATATACGGACAGACATACTAATCCATAACGGACATATCGAGCACTTGCTTTCATTTTTTGCTGGCAATCGAGAATAGTATTATCTATCTATGTTGACAGTCATACGTATCTGCTGGTCTCCTTACTGCAGTCTCCCACATCGATTAATGATATTGCTAAGTACAATATACGAGGTGGTTTAAATAGCTAACTGTGATTTGCCACGACATATAGTGTTACTAGATATAACACCAGCGGCGATCGCCACGCTGAAATAGCATATATAACTCTTTATCGGGTGCTGACTGACTGACTAATAAGTTTATTTAAAGTCGCCACCGCATAAAGTCACTTGGGCCACTGGAATTAGCGAGTGCTATCGAGAGGTATTACATTTATATGTGTCCCGAACTCGTCATCCGAAACCAGAATGCACTAACTACAATGCCCTGCACCCCACGTCAATGCATATAGATCCGGACGTCCCACAAAAGGCAAAGCTAAACTTGCGTATATAGAGACTTACCACTGGACTACAGATCCGTCTGTAATAGGAATGATGTCTCGAGAGAGTGGTGATAAATATACGTTGTAAGAACTTGTTTCGCAATCCAGCTAAAATAAAAGTGTATTTACTAAGCATGTGCTCTTCCCTGCCACAGATAAATGAATTAAATCCTACAGTTCAAGCACTGTCTGTACGGTGAATTCATTCGCGTTTCTTCAGATCTATTACATTATATTCCGTTTATTCTTTATTTCGTTTCTTTTGATTTTATATTGCTAACTAATAAAGAAGTACCGCCTTATTTGAACCTGGCACCGATCTCTTGATCTAGCATAGACAAGCTGACAGTCTCTGGTGTGCCACGAATTCTAATAAATCATGCCGGTTTATTTATTTCAGTTTTTCTTAAATAGTAGAAGCCCCAATTACTAGTTAACCGCTGGAGCCTGCCCAGGAAATGTGTTGTTAGGTAAACTGTCCGTCACTCAAATGGGCAACCGGTAGCGACGCTAAATAAACTTAATTAAAAAAAAACCATCAGTGTTGATAGGGTATAGTGGTATACAAGTCACCGACCGTAACCACTCGACCATGGAGGCCGTCTATTTTCCTGTAGGTAATGGTTTCCAAAGTAATGTTTACTTTAAGAGGGACGTATCTGGTATATTCAATAATTGTGCTGTCCGATTAGCGCAGTCGTTAGCGCGCTTGCTTCTCACCAATGCAACCAGGGTTCGATCCTCGGATCTGGAAATATGTGAGATGGTACGGTGGTCGCCAGATCGGACAGGTGGGTTTCTCCGGGTACTCCGGTTTTCTCCCACACGAATGACCACATATACGCTTTCATCTGCGCCAACGAGAGTGATTAATATAAGTTGTTAAAACTTGCTTCGCAATCGTTGCAAAATAAATAAAGATTAAGCTTAAATAATTGGGTCTATATTACAATGTCCACATACAAGTGTTACTTTATATAGTTCAAACGTGCGACTTGTGTTACTTTACAAACATCGATTCGTGCAGAGTTACCCACACACTCAAAGAGGCACGCTAGAATACCTTAACAGCATCGTTTGTATAGTAAGTATATTCTCCCATTTCAGTTGGTGTGCTGACTATGGTCAGATCCGTATCGATTATTGATGTGGAGAATGTGTTAAACTTCATAAATCATCGAGGTTGTCTTGTGAACCTAACAACGGAAGTTGAACAGATTTCGAAATGCACGGCGGCACAACGTGTAATGACAACGAGCAGATTCGATATCCAATTTCGCATGAAGGTGTTGGTTTATTCAATATTCATGCCTGATTACATCCAACACTTCAATGGCGGCTGTTCCCATATAACACTTATTAATACGTTCTTTTGCTTCATTACTTCTGATAGGTTTCCAATGTCTGTTTACGTGGCTGTATGGCATTTCAGGCAAATTGATTACGTTCTGCAGCACGTTGTTAAATGGAATTAATCCTAAGCTGGATTATCGCCAGTGCAGTGCTCGTGTTATATACAGTATGCACCCGTTATGTCAGAATCGGATATGTCGAATTCTCCGGTTATCTCGAAGTCGGATCAAAATCCCGTTTCAGACACTATCATTTTACATTTAACTGGATCTGTTTATATCGAATTTCGTTAAGTCAAACTTCGGTTATATCGAAGTATTTTGTTCGGTCCGACGGAATTCGACATAACGGATGTAGACTGTATATGGTATACTTATGGCAGAAGTAGACACTTAATTTCACAGACAGGTCTGCACTGCAGTGGTTAACACGTTGAAATACGAATCCATGGATTGCAGGTTCGATCCCCCGTCTGACCGTAATGATATTAATAGTCTTTCAGATTGGACGTTAAACCGAGGTCTCGTGTCGGTGTTTTATTTACACCGTGCACGTATAAGAACCAGAGGAGACTCTGGGATGGGTATCTGTATGTATACTTGCACTATCCTCCAACAATCTAAAATAACTAATCTCTTCAGGAGGTGTCGCTCATATGGGCAACCGGTAGCGACGATAAATAAACGTGAAAGCACACATTTAATTCCGTTTTGTTATCTGTTGCTTCAATAACTGTTCAATGTCTGAACTGTTTTAGTAACATCATACACTGTAATAAGAAACCCCGCGAATATAGTGGACCCGAATATGTAGTTCACGCAATGAGAGACATCGGTCAGTTACTTCCCCTGAATACTCCCTAAAAGTAGACAGGTCCTATTAAGTGCTTTTCTCTGTTTTTATCGTTGTTTCCTTTGCACAACATGCTAGCAATTTTCATTTACTTTCTCATCTTATAATTATTAAATTACTCTATCCCGACATTATATCATACAGTATATGCATTGGGTATTTATTTGTAAACATTGCTTATCAATTAATTAACAGGATTCTGATAAAATCACATTTATCATACCGCAACATCTGTCTAAGGAACAACAGTAAAAACAAAGGAATACAACTTAAAATGACCTATTTACATTTCGGGATAAATCGGAATTTGTCTACCAAGGGAGGTAATAGAACAACCAGCTCTGTATCTCATTGCACGATTGTATGCATATGATATTTACCGAAAACAATCCAATATGTAAAATATTGGACTGTGTGAGGCGCATAGTTGACATATTGGATCCATTTGAGACTTATATCTTACTTAAAATACACACTTATGATCCTACTAATTAAAATTGTTAATTTCGTACGTGTACGCGTTGAATTTAATATAATACGCTGGCCATTTGACAGCAGTCCAATATGAATAATAATGGACTGCAATAACAAAGGTATGACGTCACGACAGTGTTTTAAGAGGATATACAATGTGTTTCAAAGACTTTCTGTCTGTAACGGATGGTTGCATACCTGATTGTCAGAACACTATTCATTATCATTTACATCTGACTCAGTTGAACCGTATATGTTCCATTGTATGCATAGGATAGATCAAGAATTGGTCCTTCTTAACGAAATATACACCGAGCGAGCATATTTCGTTAAGACGGGCCAATGAGTTAAATCTGACTTAGACAACGTACATAAGTAGGTCGCGTCTATATGATTTAGAAGCGCGAAATGTGGCTTTTTCATTGGACCACGTGACTTGGTCGTTGTCTAATTAGATTTAGCCATAGAAGCGTATATGTGGTCATATTTAGTGTATACAAATATATTTTAGCTCTATTGCGAAACAAGTTCTTACAACTTATATTACTCTCGAGACCTCATTCCTGGTGGAATCCATCACCACGAGGGAGAGAGAAGAGGCAACGTGGCATATAAATCCATTGCCTAAGTGCACAATCGTAACGGCTCCAGTTGTCATATTTGAACATTCTACCTATACTGTCTATGTGGTTAACGTGTCCGCCTACTATGCAGGATGTCAACGGTTCGAACCTCGTCATGGGTTCATTCTCATATGGCCGGTTCGGTTGGATAGTGGCCAGCTAGTTAAATAATGGTTACTACCAGCCTGGTAGGCTTGCGAGGATATGATTAGGATGTACCGATGTGTTATTAGTTCCCGTGATGCATTGTAACAGGATTCAAGCAAACGTTGTTGGTTGTTCTGGCCGATTAGCGCAGTGGCTAGCACGCTCGCCTCTCACCAATGCAATCCGGGTTCAATACCCAGAGTGGGCAGTTTGTGAGATGATACGGTGGTCGCCAGATCGGACAGGTGGAGTCCAATTTGCACAGATTACACCTAGCAGTTTTCTTATTTCCAGAGCGATTCAAGCATTTCAAAACGTGTGACTGAACGGGTGGCATTTTTGATGACAATATAATATTTTTTCCGAATATTTGAATACTGGAATAGTATTCGGATATTCGGACGTTCAGCAGTGATTGGTATAAGCTATTAAAGCTTGTTTCACATTAGGTGTCAAATAAACAAAACATATAAAAAAGGAAGAAACATTGTTGGAGCTATTCACAGACGGATCTATAGTCCAGTGGTAACACGCTGGACTGGTAATCCAGGGATCGCTGGTTCGATCCCCCGTCTGACCCTAATAAAATTAACAGTCTTTCAGATGGGACGTTAAACCGAGGTCTCGTGTCGGTGCTTTACACCGTGCATGTAATAGAACCAGAGGAGACTCTGGAATGGGTCTCTGTCTGTATCATTGCACTATCCTCCAAAATCTAAAATGACTAATCACTTCAGGAGGCGTCGCTCATATGGGCAACCGGTAGCGACGATAAATAAACGTAAAACACACACAGTTGGAGCTACTCGAAATGATGTGTGAACACGAACTAATCAGTCAATGTACCATGATAGGTTACAAGCATTTTGACAATTTGTATCAACTAAGACTACGGGTAACTTGTATCAACTAAGACTACGGGTAACTTGTATTAAATAAGACTACGGGTAACTTGTATCAAATAAGACTACGGGTAACTTGTATTAAATAAGACTACGGGTAACTTGTATTAAATAAGACTACGGGTAACTTGTATCAACTAAGACTACGGGTAACTTGTATTAAATAAGACTACGGGTAACTTGTATTAAATAAGACTACTGGTAACTTGTATTAAATAAGACTACGGGTAACTTGTATTAAATAAGACTACGGGTAACTTGTATTAAATAAGACTACGGGTAACTTGTATTAAATAAGACTACGGGTAACTTGTATCAACTAAGACTACGGGTAACTTGTATCAACTAAGACTACGGGTAACTTGTATCAACTAAGACTACGGGTAACTTGTATCAACTAAGACTACGGGTAACTTGTATCAAATAAGACTACGGGCAACCGTTAGGGTATTTTATATATCGAGATAATTTTATATACAAGATAAAAAAAATAACCATACATAAATAATAAATAAACATTACAGTGTATTTCCGCCTTCGTGGTCGAGTGGTTAAGGTCGCTGACTTGGATACCACTGTAACCTATCATCACCGATGGTCACGGGTTCGAGCTCCTCTCAGGCCGTGTCTCATTTATATGAAAAAGTTGGCAGTTTCTTACGGAGGTTGGTGCACCCAAGTACTGGTTAACCGCTGGAGCATGCCCAGGAAAGGTGTTGTTAGGTAAACTGCCCGCCGGCGATATAGCCCAAAATGGTGCTGATGCAGGCGTAAAGCCCAAAATATAACATAACATAACATTACAGTGTCTATATTGTCACTAGACTGGCTTTATTCATATCAATCATTATTTTGTAATGCTGAACATATTTGCTTTTTCTGGATTTGGCCGTCGCGTCGCATATTGGTACCGTCCCAAGAATTATACTCCTGGAGTCGATGCAGTGATTCAATAGAGATGGCGACTTATTCTTATTCAGGTCGTCCAAATTACAGTTATTAGGAGTGCACTATAGACTGAAATATACATTTCGTAATTTCCCAAATGACTGCTTCTTTCATTTTATATTCTCATTTTAGTAACAAATGTGAATCTAGATGTGTTTATAAGAGGGAAAATTGTTTCTGTCTCAGGAACCCGAAACAATTGATAGCCGTTCGTTAAACACGTGGTACATTAATCAACGTTGAAGAAAGTTAACGAGCGTAAACGTAAAATTGTACCATTCGTGTGTGTCTAAATACGTAATAGTGATGTATTCGGACGTCATTTGAATATATTCGTGTGTGTCTAAATGCGTAATAGTGATGTATTGCGACGTCATTTGAATACATTTCATGTGTGTCTAAATGCGTAATAGTGATGTATTGCGACGTCATTTGAATACATTTCATGTGTGTCTAAATGCGTAATAGTCATGTATTCGGACGTCATTTGAATACAGTTCATGTGTGTCTAAATGCGTACTAGTCTTGTAGTCGGACTTTCGAATGGTTTGTTGTTTTAGAATGGTTCTATTGAAAGGGGCTAGTAGTGATGACGCATGCACGAGTACATGTATGTACGTCATTGTTTATCTATCGTCACACACGGGATAATGGAGATACGTCTGCACGAGTCATGTATGTACGTTATCATATATATCTAGCGTCACACACGGGATAATGGAGATGACGCCTGCACGAGTATGTAAGTCATTGTTTGTTGTCGAAGGACGGTGCAAGATAAAGAAGACGCTCCAATCTCATTATTTTGCAACGGAAATGAGGTTGCTATATTTAGTGATCGTATCAGTTAGAGAAGAGTTGTCGTTCTTCAACAATACCAGCAAAACCATGGTTATATATAGGTGGCGCTACGCTCGGAAATCAGGTTTCTCCAGGCTGTCATTTTGCCAGAAGTAAGAAAGTGAAATATCGACAGACTGGAACGCAGGCTAGCTAGTTGTGTGAATAGCACCGATACATCGAACCTGGGTTTATAAACTGTTCAAAAGACTGTTAATAGTATTAGTGTCAGACGGGGGATCGAGCTTGCGATCCTTGAATTCGCAGTCCCAATGTGAAAACCACTGTACCACTAACCCGCTTAACGTTAATACATGTTCAGATCTGCATGCTATATATCGCTCCACTGCCCTGACCCGGAAAACTATCTTGACTTATTTAGTGACTAGCAATATTCTGAACATCGCGTTTTCTGAATCAATCGATCCGTAATTACGTTTGCTCTCTCAATAAATAAATTAAGGGTGATTTTTATTAAATAAAGTACTCGTTTATCTGGGAATCAGATTCTGTAAGTATTACACAACACACACAATTGGCGGTCATGTTTTTTTCTAGTAATGGAACGCTAATATGCAAGACTATAATTATGTGCTCCTCTTCCTGCACATCTACTATACACATGTACGTTGCGCATCTACTATACACACGTACACTACATCTATTATACACACGTACAATGTACATCTACTATGCACTTGTACAATGCGCATCTACTATACACACGTACACTATACACACGTACGCTGTGTATCTACTATACACACGTACAATGTATATCTACTATACACACGTACACTATATACACGTACGTTGTGTATCTACTATGCACACGTACAGTGTACATCTAATATGTACACGTACACTGTACATATAATATACACACGTACACCGTACATCTACTGTACACACGTACACTGTGAATCTACTATACACACGTACACTGTACATCTACCAAACACATCTACGCTGAATATCTACTATGCACACGTACACTGTATATCTACTATGCACACTGTATATCTAATATACACACGTGTACTGTGCATCCACTATTCACTCATACAATGGATAACTGCTATAAAAACGTACAATGGACATTTGTTATAGACACGTGATGATGATTGAGCTTATTTACCCTCGCCTCCGGCGAACCATATGGGCGAGCGTATATATACACACGTACACTGCATATCTGCTATATATACGTACACTGATATTATATGCATAATACACTGCATATCTGCATTGCACACATACAATGGATATTTGCTATATACACGTACACTGCGTATGTGCTATATATACGTACAATGATAGCATATACATAGCTCCAATGCATATCTGCATTGCACACATACAATGGATATTTGCTATACACACGTACACTGCGTATGTGCTATATATACGTACAATGATAGCATATACATAGCTCCAATGCATATCTGCATTGCACACATACAATGGATATTTGCTATACACACGTACACTGCGTATGTGCTATATATACGTACAATGATAGCATATACATAGCTCCAATGCATATCTGCATTGCACACATACAATGGATAT
>JABXNX010000094.1:100642-122811 GCA_014843695.1 Archivesica marissinica | reverse complement strand
GTCATGTTAAACATCTATTCACGGATACTGTTACAGGTGATACATTAGTCATGTTAAACATCTATTCACGGATACTGTCACAGGTGATACATTAGTCATGTTAAACATCTATTCACGGATACTGTCACAGGTGATACATTAGTCATGTTAAACATCTATTCACGGATACTGTCACAGGTGATACATTAGTCATGTTAAACATCTATTCACGGATACTGTCACAGGTGATACATTAGTCATGTTAAACATCTATTCACGGATACTGTCACAGGTGATACATTAGTCATGTTAAACATCTATTCACGGATACTGTCACAGGTGATACATTAGTCATGTTAAACATCTATTCACGGATACTGTCACAATGATACATTAGTCATGTTAAACATCTATTCACGGATACTGTTACAGGATACATTAGTCATGTTAAACATCTATTCACGGATACTGTTACATGATACATTAGTCATGTTAAACATCTATTCACGGATACTGTCACAGGTGATACATTAGTCATGTTAAACATCTATTCACGGATACTGTCACAGGTGATACATTAGTCATGTTAAACATCTATTCACGGATACTGTTACAGGTGATACATTAGTCATGTTAAACATCTATTCACGGATACTGTTACAGGTGATACATTAGTCATGTTAAACATCTATTCACGGATACTGTCACAGGTGATACATTAGTCATGTTAAACATCTATTCACGGATACTGTCACAGGATACATTAGTCATGTTAAACATCTATTCACGGATACTGTCACAGGATACATTAGTCATGTTAAACATCTATTCACGGATACTGTCACAGGTGATACATTAGTCATGTTAAACATCTATTCACGGATACTGTCACAGGTGATACATTAGTCATGTTAAACATCTATTCACGGATACTGTCACAGTGATACATTAGTCATGTTAAACATCTATTCACGGATACTGTTACAGGATACATTAGTCATGTTAAACATCTATTCACGGATACTGTTACAGGATACATTAGTCATGTTAAACATCTATTCACGGATACTGTCACAGGTGATACATTAGTCATGTTAAACATCTATTCACGGATACTGTCACAGGTGATACATTAGTCATGTTAAACATCTATTCACGGATACTGTTACAGGTGATACATTAGTCATGTTAAACATCTATTCACGGATACTGTCACAGGATACATTAGTCATGTTAAACATCTATTCACGGATACTGTCACAGGTGATACATTAGTCATGTTAAACATCTATTCACGGATACTGTCACAGGTGATACATTAGTCATGTTAAACATCTATTCACGGATACTGTCACAGGATACATTAGTCATGTTAAACATCTATTCACGGATACTGTCACAGGTGATACATTAGTCATGTTAAACATCTATTCACGGATACTGTCACAGGTGATACATTAGTCATGTTAAACATCTATTCACGGATACTGTTACAGGTGATACATTAGTCATGTTAAACATCTATTCACGGATACTGTCACAGGTGATACATTAGTCATGTTAAACATCTATTCACGGATACTGTCACAGGTGATACATTAGTCATGTTAAACATCTATTCACGGATACTGTCACAGGTGATACATTAGTCATGTTAAACATCTATTCACGGATACTGTTACAGGTGATACATTAGTCATGTTAAACATCTATTCACGGATACTGTCACAGGTGATACATTAGTCATGTTAAACATCTATTCACGGATACTGTCACAGGTGATACATTAGTCATGTTAAACATCTATTCACGGATACTGTTACAGGATACATTAGTCATGTTAAACATCTATTCACGGATACTGTTACAGGATACATTAGTCATGTTAAACATCTATTCACGGATACTGTCACAGGTGATACATTAGTCATGTTAAACATCTATTCACGGATACTGTTACATGATACATTAGTCATGTTAAACATCTATTCACGGATACTGTCACAGGATACATTAGTCATGTTAAACATCTATTCACGGATACTGTCACAGGTGATACATTAGTCATGTTAAACATCTATTCACGGATACTGTTACAGGTGATACATTAGTCATGTTAAACATCTATTCACGGATACTGTCACAGGTGATACATTAGTCATGTTAAACATCTATTCACGGATACTGTTACAGGATACATTAGTCATGTTAAACATCTATTCACGGATACTGTCACAGGATACATTAGTCATGTTAAACATCTATTCACGGATACTGTTACAGGATACATTAGTCATGTTAAACATCTATTCACGGATACTGTTACAGGATACATTAGTCATGTTAAACATCTATTCACGGATACTGTCACAGGATACATTAGTCATGTTAAACATCTATTCACGGATACTGTCACAGGTGATACATTAGTCATGTTAAACATCTATTCACGGATACTGTCACAGGTGATACATTAGTCATGTTAAACATCTATTCACGGATACTGTCACAGGTGATACATTAGTCATGTTAAACATCTATTCACGGATACTGTCACAGGTGATACATTAGTCATGTTAAACATCTATTCACGGATACTGTCACAGGATACATTAGTCATGTTAAACATCTATTCACGGATACTGTCACAGGATACATTAGTCATGTTAAACATCTATTCACGGATACTGTCACAGGTGATACATTAGTCATGTTAAACATCTATTCACGGATACTGTTACAGGATACATTAGTCATGTTAAACATCTATTCACGGATACTGTCACAGGATACATTAGTCATGTTAAACATCTATTCCGGATACTGTAGATACATTAGTCATGTTAAACATCTATTCACGGATACTGTTACAGGTGATACATTAGTCATGTTAAACATCTATTCACGGATACTGTCACAGGATACATTAGTCATGTTAAACATCTATTCACGGATACTGTCACAGGATACATTAGTCATGTTAAACATCTATTCACGGATACTGTCACAGGATACATTAGTCATGTTAAACATCTATTCACGGATACTGTCACAGGTGATACATTAGTCATGTTAAACATCTATTCACGGATACTGTCACAGGATACATTAGTCATGTTAAACATCTATTCACGGATACTGTCACAGTGATACATTAGTCATGTTAAACATCTATTCACGGATACTGTCACAGGATACATTAGTCATGTTAAACATCTATTCACGGATACTGTCACAGGTGATACATTAGTCATGTTAAACATCTATTCACGGATACTGTCACAGGTGATACATTAGTCATGTTAAACATCTATTCACGGATACTGTCACAGGTGATACATTAGTCATGTTAAACATCTATTCACGGATACTGTCACAGGATACATTAGTCATGTTAAACATCTATTCACGGATACTGTTACAGGATACATTAGTCATGTTAAACATCTATTCACGGATACTGTTACAGGATACATTAGTCATGTTAAACATCTATTCACGGATACTGTTACATGATACATTAGTCATGTTAAACATCTATTCACGGATACTGTCACAGGTGATACATTAGTCATGTTAAACATCTATTCACGGATACTGTCACAGGTGATACATTAGTCATGTTAAACATCTATTCACGGATACTGTTACAGGATACATTAGTCATGTTAAACATCTATTCACGGATACTGTTACAGGATACATTAGTCATGTTAAACATCTATTCACGGATACTGTCACAGGATACATTAGTCATGTTAAACATCTATTCACGGATACTGTTACAGGTGATACATTAGTCATGTTAAACATCTATTCACGGATACTGTCACAGGTGATACATTAGTCATGTTAAACATCTATTCACGGATACTGTCACAGGATACATTAGTCATGTTAAACATCTATTCACGGATACTGTCACAGGTGATACATTAGTCATGTTAAACATCTATTCACGGATACTGTCACAGGTGATACATTAGTCATGTTAAACATCTATTCACGGATACTGTCACAGGATACATTAGTCATGTTAAACATCTATTCACGGATACTGTCACAGGATACATTAGTCATGTTAAACATCTATTCACGGATACTGTCACAGGTGATACATTAGTCATGTTAAACATCTATTCACGGATACTGTTACAGGATACATTAGTCATGTTAAACATCTATTCACGGATACTGTCACAGGATACATTAGTCATGTTAACATCTATTCCGGATACTGTAGATACATTAGTCATGTTAAACATCTATTCACGGATACTGTCACAGGTGATACATTAGTCATGTTAAACATCTATTCACGGATACTGTCACAGGATACATTAGTCATGTTAAACATCTATTCACGGATACTGTCACAGGATACATTAGTCATGTTAAACATCTATTCACGGATACTGTCACAGGTGATACATTAGTCATGTTAAACATCTATTCACGGATACTGTTACAGGATACATTAGTCATGTTAAACATCTATTCACGGATACTGTCACAGGATACATTAGTCATGTTAAACATCTATTCACGGATACTGTCACAGGTGATACATTAGTCATGTTAAACATCTATTCACGGATACTGTTACATGATACATTAGTCATGTTAAACATCTATTCACGGATACTGTCACAGGTGATACATTAGTCATGTTAAACATCTATTCACGGATACTGTTACATGATACATTAGTCATGTTAAACATCTATTCACGGATACTGTCACAGGTGATACATTAGTCATGTTAAACATCTATTCACGGATACTGTCACAGGTGATACATTAGTCATGTTAAACATCTATTCACGGATACTGTCACAGGTGATACATTAGTCATGTTAAACATCTATTCACGGATACTGTCACAGGTGATACATTAGTCATGTTAAACATCTATTCACGGATACTGTCACAGGATACATTAGTCATGTTAAACATCTATTCACGGATACTGTCACAGGATACATTAGTCATGTTAAACATCTATTCACGGATACTGTCACAGTGATACATTAGTCATGTTAAACATCTATTCACGGATACTGTTACAGGATACATTAGTCATGTTAAACATCTATTCACGGATACTGTCACAGGATACATTAGTCATGTTAACATCTATTCCGGATACTGTAGATACATTAGTCATGTTAAACATCTATTCACGGATACTGTTACAGGTGATACATTAGTCATGTTAAACATCTATTCACGGATACTGTCACAGGATACATTAGTCATGTTAAACATCTATTCACGGATACTGTCACAGGATACATTAGTCATGTTAAACATCTATTCACGGATACTGTCACAGGTGATACATTAGTCATGTTAAACATCTATTCACGGATACTGTTACAGGATACATTAGTCATGTTAAACATCTATTCACGGATACTGTCACAGGATACATTAGTCATGTTAAACATCTATTCACGGATACTGTCACAGGTGATACATTAGTCATGTTAAACATCTATTCACGGATACTGTTACATGATACATTAGTCATGTTAAACATCTATTCACGGATACTGTCACAGGTGATACATTAGTCATGTTAAACATCTATTCACGGATACTGTTACATGATACATTAGTCATGTTAAACATCTATTCACGGATACTGTCACAGGTGATACATTAGTCATGTTAAACATCTATTCACGGATACTGTCACAGGTGATACATTAGTCATGTTAAACATCTATTCACGGATACTGTCACAGGTGATACATTAGTCATGTTAAACATCTATTCACGGATACTGTCACAGGTGATACATTAGTCATGTTAAACATCTATTCACGGATACTGTTACAGGTGATACATTAGTCATGTTAAACATCTATTCACGGATACTGTCACAGGTGATACATTAGTCATGTTAAACATCTATTCACGGATACTGTCACAGGATACATTAGTCATGTTAAACATCTATTCACGGATACTGTCACAGGATACATTAGTCATGTTAAACATCTATTCACGGATACTGTCACAGGATACATTAGTCATGTTAAACATCTATTCACGGATACTGTCACAGGTGATACATTAGTCATGTTAAACATCTATTCACGGATACTGTCACAGGATACATTAGTCATGTTAAACATCTATTCACGGATACTGTCACAGGATACATTAGTCATGTTAAACATCTATTCACGGATACTGTCACGATACATTAGTCATGTTAAACATCTATTCACGGATACTGTTACAGGTGATACATTAGTCATGTTAAACATCTATTCACGGATACTGTCACATGATACATTAGTCATGTTAAACATCTATTCACGGATACTGTCACAGGATACATTAGTCATGTTAAACATCTATTCACGGATACTGTCACAGGTGATACATTAGTCATGTTAAACATCTATTCACGGATACTGTTACATGTGATACGGCTTGTACCGATTGGTCAAATAATATGGTGTCCAGGATTGGGGGAATATTTTCCTATTTCAAATATAATTTATCGTAAATCTTTAAAAAAATCTGATAAACTAAAGTGCGCAGATCCTGATTTTGACATGTAATATTACTTAGTGGACTTCTACTAAGTGTGCTCAAATGCTCACTATTGGGTTATATTTGACTAAGTTTAAATGCTGAGGTTATTTATCGTATTCAACTTGTTTATTTTTTTTAAAAAGTTATTAATTTTACAACGATTGCGAAGCAAGTTTTAACAACTTATATTAATCTCTCTCGTTGGCGTGGATGAAAGCGTATATGTGGTCATTCGTGTGTAAGGAAACCGGAGTACCAGGAGAAAATCCACCTGTCCGATCTGGCGACCACCTTACCATCTCACATACTTGCATTGGTAAGAAGCGCGCCCGCTAACCACTGCGCTAATTTAGCTTTATTTAAGTTTATTTACCGGGCGATGAGCTGATATTCTGCTGAAATATAATGTTCATCCTCTGTTACTAATACACTTAACACACTTGATGTACCTAACCAGTCACGTAGCGTAAATATAGTATATGAGTGTGTAATATTGTATGACTATGCACAGATAATACTGCTGTTCTTCTGCTCTTATGTATCGTCATGTATCTATAAACAGTATTACATGTATAATATATCGTCATCTATCTATAAACAGCATTACATGTATAATATATCGTCATGTATCTATAAACAGCATTACATGTATAATATATCGTCATGTATCTATAAACAGCATTACATGTATAATATATCGTCATGTATCTATAAACAGTATTACATGTATAATATATCGTCATGTATCTATAAACAGCATTACATGTATAATATATCGTCATGTATCTATAAACAGCATTACATGTATAATATATCGTCATGTATCTATAAACAGTATTACATGTATAATATATCGTCATGTATCTATAAACAGCATTACATGTATAATATATCGTCATGTATCTATAAACAGTATTACATGTATAATATATCGTCATGTATCTATAAACAGCATTACATGTATAATATATCGTCATGTATCTATAAACAGTATTACATGTATAATATATCGTCATGTATCTATAAACAGTATTACATGTATAATATATCGTCATGTATCTATAAACAGCATTACATGTATAATATATCGTCATGTATCTATAAACAGTATTACATGTATAATATATCGTCATGTATCTATAAACAGCATTACATGTATAATATATCGTCATGTATCTATAAACAGCATTACATGTATAATATATCGTCATGTATCTATAAACAGCATTACATGTATAATATATCGTCATGTATCTATAAACAGTATTACATGTATAATTTATTGTCATGTATCTATAAACAGCATTACATGTATAATATATCGTCATGTATCTATAAACAGTATTACATGT
Organism: Archivesica marissinica; assembly: GCA_014843695.1. Classification (NCBI taxonomy): domain Eukaryota; kingdom Metazoa; phylum Mollusca; class Bivalvia; order Venerida; family Vesicomyidae; genus Archivesica; species Archivesica marissinica. The sequence goes on along the minus strand of JABXNX010000094.1, from coordinate 114,928 downwards.
ATAATATATCGTCATGTATCTATAAACAGCATTACATGTATAATATATCGTCATGTATCTATAAACAGCATTACATGTATAATTTATCGTCATGTATCTATAAACAGTATTACATGTATAATTTATTGTCATGTATCTATAAACAGCATTATATGTATAATTTATTGTCATGTATCTATAAACAGCATTACATGTATAATTTATTGTCATGTATCTATAAACAGCATTACATGTATAATTTATCGTCATGTATCTATAAACAGTATTACATGTATAATTTATTGTCATGTATCTATAAACAGCATTACATGTATAATTTATTGTCATGTATCTATAAACAGCATTACATGTATAATTTATTGTCATGTATCTATAAACAGCATTACATGTATAATATATCGTCATGTATCTATAAACAGCATTACATGTATAATATATCGTCATGTATCTATAAACAGCATTACATGTATAATATATCGTCAGGTATCCATATATTATTTTTTAGATTAAGTTTATTTAACGTCGCTACCGGTTGCCCATTTGAGCGACGGGCAGTTTACCTAACAACTTTCCGTGGGCAGGCTCCAGCGGTTAGACAGTACTTTGTGCACCATCCTCCGTATGAAACTGCCAACGTGTTCATATAAGAGAGGCACTATCTGAGCGGGGCTCGAACCCGTGACCATCAGTGATGATAGGTTGCAGTGGTATACAAGTATACAAGTCAGTGAGCGTAACCACTCGACCACGGAGGGTCCCTTGTGAAAGTGACATTATATTAATATATCACATGAAATAAAAATGTTGTAAAATTTATCTTTTTACGTACACGTGGCAATGCTGCACATTCTTCCATTAAACTTGAATAATTATTTTCAGTCATAAACAGTGTTGCTTTTTGCAAAATAGCAAACTGAAAGTGAAACTACAACAAGTATTTGGCTCAGCGAAATGAACGAGATTATCTAAGATCAAACAATGTGTTATTCTCGTGTTATTTGACCATCAAAAAAACAGTATTTGTGGAGATACTAGAATACGGTCTTCAGGGCGCGACCACAAGGTAACATACCAGTGATATTTATTACCGAGTTTCTCTTGGGTGTGTTTCAGCAATATTGTTTTATTTCGATAATGCCTTTATTCAATATTGCTACTATAAGACCACATGTAATGGTACATACTGGTATTGTGTATTGTGCCTTTCTATGTTTGTTAATAAACAAAAACAAATCGTGTATAGGATAGTGCTATTTTAAGTTGATTAGTTTTCGTTTCTTTGCGAATATTTGGATGTTTTTAACACATTGGACATTATATTCTTCAAATATCTACTACTTGTACTCTATGCATTTACCAAATATCTGCTACTTGTACTATATGCATTTACCAAATATCTACTACTTGTACTATATGCATTTACCAAATATCTACTACTTGTACTATATGCATTTACCAAATATCTACTACTTGTACTATATGCATTTACCAAATATCTACTACTTGTACTATATGCATTTACCAAATATCTACTACTTGTACTATATGCATTTACCAAATATCTACTACGTGTATTACATGCATTTACCAAATATCTACTACTTGTACTATATGCATTTACCAAATATCTACTACTTGTACTATATGCATTTACCAAATATCTACTACTTGTACTATATGCATTTACCAAATATCTACTACTTGTACTATATGCATTTACCAAATATCTACTACTTGTACTATATGCATTTACCAAATATCTACTACTTGTACTATATGCATTTACCAAATATCTACTACTTGTACTATATGCATTTACCAAATATCTACTACTTGTACTATATGCATTTACCAAATATCTACTACTTGTACTATATGCATTTACCAAATATCTACTACTTGTACTATATGCATTTACCAAATATCTACTACTTGTACTATATGCATTTACCAAATATCTACTACTTGTACTATATGCATTTACCAAATATCTACTACTTGTACTATATGCATTTACCAAATATCTACTACTTGTACTATATGCATTTACCAAATATCTACTACTTGTACTATATGCATTTACCAAATATCTACTACTTGTACTAATTATGCATTTACCAAATATCTACTACTTGTACTATATGCATTTACCAAATATCTACTACTTGTACTATATGCATTTACCAAATATCTACTACTTGTACTATATGCATTTACCAAATATCTACTACTTGTACTATATGCATTTACCAAATATCTACTACTTGTACTATATGCATTTACCAAATATCTACTACTTGTACTATATGCATTTACCAAATATCTACTACTTGTACTATATATTTACCAAATATCTACTACTTGTACTATATGCATTTACCAAATATCTACTACTTGTACTATATGCATTTACCAAATATCTACTACGTGTATTACATGCATTTACCAAATATCTACTACTTGTATTATATGCATTTACCAAATATCTACTACTTGTATTATATGCATTTACCAAATATCTACTACGTGTATTACATGCATTTACCAAATATCTACTACTTGTACTATATGCATTTACCAAATATCTACTACTTGTACTATATGCATTTACCAAATATCTACTACTTGTATTACATGCATTTACCAAATATCTACTACGTGTACTATAATATTATGCATTTACCAAATATCTACTACTTGTACTATATGCATTTACCAAATATCTACTACTTGTACTATATGCATTTACCAAATATCTACTACGTGTATTACATGCATTTACCAAATATCTACTACTTGTATTATATGCATTTACCAAATATCTACTACTTGTATTATATGCATTTACCAAATATCTACTACGTGTACTATAATATTATGCATTTACCAAATATCTACTACTTGTACTATATGCATTTACCAAATATCTACTACTTGTACTATATGCATTTACCAAATATCTACTACTTGTACTATATGCATTTACCAAATATCTACTACTTGTATTACATGCATTTACCAAATATCTACTACTTGTATTACATGCATTTACCAAATATCTACTACTTGTACTATATGCATTTACCAAATATCTACTACTTGTATTATATGCATTTACCAAATATCTACTACTTGTATTACATGCATTTACCAAATATCTACTACGTGTACTATAATATTATGCATTTACCAAATATCTACTACTTGTACTATATGCATTTACCAAATATCTACTACTTGTACTATATGCATTTACCAAATATCTACTACTTGTACTATATGCATTTACCAAATATCTACTACTTGTACTATATGCATTTACCAAATATCTACTACTTGTTTACATGCATTTACCAAATATCTACTACTTGTACTATATGCATTTACCAAATATCTACTACTTGTACTATATGCATTTACCAAATATCTACTACTTGTACTATATGCATTTACCAAATATCTACTACTTGTACTATATGCATTTACCAAATATCTACTACTTGTACTATATGCATTTACCAAATATCTACTACTTGTACTATATGCATTTACCAAATATCTACTACTTGTACTATATGCATTTACCAAATATCTACTACTTGTACTATATGCATTTACCAAATATCTACTACTTGTACTATATGCATTTACCAAATATCTACTACTTGTACTATATGCATTTACCAAATATCTACTACTTGTACTATATGCATTTACCAAATATCTACTACTTGTACTATATGCATTTACCAAATATCTACTACTTGTACTATATGCATTTACCAAATATCTACTACTTGTACTATATGCATTTACCAAATATCTACTACTTGTACTATATGCATTTACCAAATATCTACTACTTGTACTATATGCATTTACCAAATATCTACTACTTGTACTATATGCATTTACCAAATATCTACTACTTGTACTATATGCATTTACCAAATATCTACTACTTGTACTATATGCATTTACCAAATATCTACTACTTGTACTATATGCATTTACCAAATATCTACTACTTGTACTATATGCATTTACCAAATATCTACTACTTGTACTATATGCATTTACCAAATATCTACTACTTGTACTATATGCATTTACCAAATATCTACTACTTGTACTATATGCATTTACCAAATATCTACTACTTGTACTATATGCATTTACCAAATATCTACTACTTGTATTACATGCATTTACCAAATATCTACTACTTGTATTATATGCATTTACCAAATATCTACTACTTGTATTACATGCATTTACCAAATATCTACTACTTGTACTATATGCATTTACCAAATATCTACTACTTGTATTACATGCATTTACCAAATATCTACTACTTGTACTATATGCATTTACCAAATATCTACTACTTGTACTATATGCATTTACCAAATATCTACTACTTGTACTATATGCATTTACCAAATATCTACTACTTGTACTATATGCATTTACCAAATATCTACTACTTGTACTATATGCATTTACCAAATATCTACTACTTGTACTATATGCATTTACCAAATATCTACTACTTGTACTATATGCATTTACCAAATATCTACTACTTGTACTATATGCATTTACCAAATATCTACTACTTGTACTATATGCATTTACCAAATATCTACTACTTGTACTATATGCATTTACCAAATATCTACTACTTGTACTATATGCATTTACCAAATATCTACTACTTGTACTATATGCATTTACCAAATATCTACTACTTGTACTATATGCATTTACCAAATATCTACTACTTGTACTATATGCATTTACCAAATATCTACTACTTGTACTATATGCATTTACCAAATATCTACTACTTGTACTATATGCATTTACCAAATATCTACTACTTGTACTATATGCATTTACCAAATATCTACTACGTGTATTACATGCATTTACCAAATATCCTACTGTACTATATGCATTTACCAAATATCTACTACTTGTACTATATGCATTTACCAAATATCTACTACTTGTACTATATGCATTTACCAAATATCTACTACTTGTACTATATGCATTTACCAAATATCTACTACTTGTACTATATGCATTTACCAAATATCTACTACTTGTACTATATGCATTTACCAAATATCTACTACTTGTATTATATGCATTTACCAAATATCTACTACTTGTATTATATGCATTTACCAAATATCTACTACTTGTATTATATGCATTTACCAAATATCTACTACTTGTACTATATGCATTTACCAAATATCTACTACTTATACAATCCAAAAGCTAGTGAGGCGGTTTTCGAACTAATGTTAGAACATGATTTTATTGATTGTTGGCGTGTGCGAAATTTAGAAAATAAACAATACACTTGGTTTAAAAAGAATCCAGTTAAAAAATCCCGTTCAGACTTTGTTCTTTTATCAAGTACTTTATTTACAGACGTGGAAAATGCCTATATTTTGCCAGGGTACAGAACAGACCATTCTATAGTAGTTATTAGCTTGCAATTGGGAAACTTTAAGAAAGGACATTCATACTGGAAATTTAATAATTCTCTGCTTAAAGACAATGACTATGTTCTACAAATAAAACAGCTGATAGAAAGCATTAAAATACAGTATGCGTCTGAAATTCAGAATCAGGATATCCCGTTAGAAAATGTACATGATAATGATTTGAAGTTCACTATTGACGACAAATTGTTTTTTGAAACGTTATTAATGGAGATACGCGGTAAAACAATTTCTTATTCATCTTTTAACAAAAGACACGAAAATGAAAAGGAGAAATCATTAATTAGTGATATAGAATCATTGCAACTCAATGACACTATTTCAAATTTAAATTTAATTGAAAAAAAACATAAGGAATTATTGGATATTCGTAAGAAAAGATTGGAGGGTTCTTTAATTAGGTCAAGAGCAAAATGGGTTTTAGAAGGCGAGAAACCGTCAAAATACTTTTGTAATTTGGAAAATAGACATTTTGTTTCTAAGCATATGGCAAATCTGTATGCAAAATCAGGTGAACTTTTAACTGATCAGAAGGACATTTTGAAAGAAACTATGGAACACTATAAATCTGTGTATGCTTCTAGGGAAACGGTGAATGTAGATCTGAATGTCTTATTTAAAGATTTTGGAGTTAAAAAATTGACAGAAAGATAGAAGGAAAATTGATAAAACGTGAAATTCTTTCAAGTCTCAAGAAAATGTCAAATGACACTTCCCCTGGCATTAATGGATTTACTGTAGCCTTTTTCAAATTATTTTGGATAGATTTAGGAGATATATTATTACGGTCAATCAATTTCTCTTTTGAAACAGGTGAACTTTCAGTATCTGATAAACTGGGTGTTATTACATGTATCCCAAAGGGGGATACAGATAAACGCTACTTAAAGAATTGGAGGCCAATTTCCTTATTAAACATATCTTATAAAATAGCTTCAGCATGCATTGCTAATAGATTAAAATCCGTCCTCCCTGATTTGATTAGTGAAGATCAAAGCGGTTTTCTTGCCGGTCGTTTCATAGGTGACAATATTCGTTTAATATATGACTTAATGTTTTACACTGAAAAATGTAATATTCCAGCCATGTTGCTGCTGGTCGATTTTGCAGCTGCTTTTGATTCTGTATCTTGAGATTTTATGTTTAAAGTGTTGAATTATTTTGATTTTGGTAATTCGATTATCTCTTGGATCAAGCTTTTTTATACAAATATTCAATCTTGTGTTATTGTAAATGGCCACCTCTCTGATTGGTTCAAGGGGACCCCCTCTCTCCTTATCGTTTTATCCTATGTGCCGAAATCTTAGCTCTACTTGTTAAGAAAAAGAAAAACATAAAAGGTATTGAAGATAATAACGTTGACTATTTAGTATCCCAGTATGCCGATGACACATCTTTGATTCTAGACGGTACTGAAACTTCCCTAAGAAATGTTATAAATGTATTAAAATTGTATGCCGAAATCTCCGGTCTTCATGTAAATGTTGACAAGACAAGAGTACTATGGATTGGTTCTATGAAAAATAGCAACTTATCATTATGCCCCGAGTTAAATCTTAACTGGGAAAGAGGTCGTTTTAAACTCTTAGGGGTAAATGTTTCAGTAAACCTCGAAACCATAGAAACCTTGAACTATGCAGCAAAAATAAATGAAATAAAACATCTTTTAGCCTCATGGTCTAAAAGGATATTAACACCTATTGGTAAAAATATAGTAATAACGTCTCTAGCACTTTCCAAATTAAATAACTTGTTTTTAACCATCCCAAACCCTCCTTCAAAAATGATTAAAGACCTACAAAGTACTTTCTTTAAATACATCTGGAAAGGGGGACCAGATAAAATAAAAAGGACAGTTGTAACGCAAGATTTAAAAAACGGAGGTCTGAGAGTTGTGGATTTGGAGAATTTCATGAATGCTCTGAAAATTACATGGTTAAAGGCGTTTAGAAAATTCGAATTCAAAATACTTTGTTCTTGTAAAAACACTTTGCCCTTTCATTAATGAGATTGGTAAATTTGGTGTAGATTATATCATAAAAGAAAAAAGATGCACTAAAAACATATTCTGGAATGAGGTATGGAATGCGTACATCTCTCTTATCCATACAAAATTTCCTAGTAGTTGGGATGAGTTCATCTCACAGCCTGTATGGTTAAATCATAATTTTAAAATTGGAGGAAAATCATTTTGTTACAATAATTACTTAAATAAAGGTGTGTATTTTGTTAACGACTTACTTAAAGACAATGGCAGTTTGCTTACCTATCAAGAATTTCAACATAAATTTGAAATAAACACTAACTTTCTTCAGTTTCAAGGCATAATTCAATCAATAAGACCTTATTTGGACCAGTTAAGGTTTGCACATAGGGCTTGTAAAATGATGAATCCAGTTAAACCATTACACTTAAGAGTAATATCGGCAACCAATAAAGGGTGTAGACCCATTTATGACATTTTGATTTTAAAAAATAAAACCACACCAAAGTCATGCTCGAAATGGCAAACAGAACTGAACTGTGGTGTTTTAAATTGGGAACAAATCTATAGTTTACCATTTAAAGTTACTAAAGATTCCAAACTACTCTGGTTCCAATACCGATTTACGCATATAATCCTTGGTACTAATTACTTACTTAACAAAATGGGTTTGAAAGATGATAATTTATGTTCCTTTTGTAAAGCCAACCCTGAAACACTCGTCCACTTATTCTGGGAATGCGTGGTGATTAACATATTTCTAAATAATTTGACATATTGGTTAAATGGACTATTTCCAAATGTCTTGCCCCAGATTAACAAACATATAGTGATGTTTGGCAGTTCAAACTACACGCTACCAATCAATAATATAATTATTTCGGCAAAATACTATATATATCAGTGTAAGATGTCTTCTGTCTTTCCAGACCTTCAGATTTTTAAGAGACATATATCCAACCTAGTAAAGGTAGAAAAATACAACGCCATAATAACATTGAACTTGGATAAATTTTCAAAATCATGGGGAACATTTGCAACACTTTGTGGTGACATCGTTTAATAAAATTGTTTGTTAATTTTCTACTACAGTAGTTATCTCCGCCCTTCGTATTTTTTATATTTTTCTAACAAGCCCAACATTTCCCCGTAAATAACTTAAAGAAAAACAACCATGCAGACTGCTTTGCTTCTTTATTTTTTGTCACAAAACAACAAAAAGCACAGTAAAACTCATTGTCTTGTTTGGATGGATAACTGTACAGTTATTTTGTTATTTGGAAGAGTTACTTCCCTTGCATTACGGTTTTGTTAATGCTTGTATATACAAGTATGTACAATTAACTTTGTACTTTATATGTATGCTTCTGTGTTACTGTTTAATAAAATGAATTACAAAAAAAAAATATCTACTACTTGTACTATATGCATTTACCAAATATCTACTACTTGTACTATATGCATTTACCAAATATCTACTACTTGTACTATATGCATTTACCAAATATCTACTACTTGTACTATATGCATTTACCAAATATCTACTACTTGTATTACATGCATTTACCAAATATCTACTACTTGTACTATATGCATTTACCAAATATCTACTACTTGTATTATATGCATTTACCAAATATCTACTACTTGTATTACATGCATTTACCAAATATCTACTACGTGTACTATAATATATGCATTTACCAAATATCTACTACTTGTACTATATGCATTTACCAAATATCTACTACTTGTACTATATGCATTTACCAAATATCTACTACTTGTACTATATGCATTTACCAAATATCTACTACTTGTACTATATGCATTTACCAAATATCTACTACTTGTACTATATGCATTTACCAAATATCTACTACTTGTACTATATGCATTTACCAAATATCTACTACTTGTACTATATGCATTTACCAAATATCTACTACTTGTACTATATGCATTTACCAAATATCTACTACTTGTATTATATGCATTTACCAAATATCTACTACTTGTACTATATGCATTTACCAAATATCTACTACTTGTACTATATGCATTTACCAAATATCTACTACTTGTATTATATGCATTTACCAAATATCTACTACTTGTATTACATGCATTTACCAAATATCTACTACTTGTACTATATGCATTTACCAAATATCTACTACTTGTATTATATGCATTTACCAAATATCTACTACTTGTACTATATGCATTTACCAAATATCTACTACTTGTATTACATGCATTTACCAAATATCTACTACGTGTACTATAATATATGCATTTACCAAATATCTACTACTTGTACTATATGCATTTACCAAATATCTACTACTTGTACTATATGCATTTACCAAATATCTACTACTTGTACTATATGCATTTACCAAATATCTACTACTTGTACTATATGCATTTACCAAATATCTACTACTTGTACTATATGCATTAAAATATCTCTACTTGTACTATATGCATTTACCAAATATCTACTACTTGTACTATAGCATTTACCAAATATCTACTACTTGTACTATATGCATTTACCAAATATCTACTACTTGTACTATATGCATTTACCAAATATCTACTACTTGTACTATATGCATTTACCAAATATCTACTACTTGTATTACATGCATTTACCAAATATCTACTACGTGTACTATTATATGCATTTACCAAATATCTACTACTTGTACTATATGCATTTACCAAATATCTACTACTTGTACTATATGCATTTACCAAATATCTACTACTTGTATTATATGCATTTACCAAATATCTACTACTTGTACTATATGCATTTACCAAATATCTACTACTTGTACTATATGCATTTACCAAATATCTACTACTTGTACTATATGCATTTACCAAATATCTACTACTTGTACTATATGCATTTACCAAATATCTACTACTTGTATTACATGCATTTACCAAATATCTACTACTTGTATTACATGCATTTACCAAATATCTACTACTTGTACTATATGCATTTACCAAATATCTACTACTTGTACTATATGCATTTACCAAATATCTACTACTTGTATTACATGCATTTACCAAATATCTACTACTTGTATTACATGCATTTACCAAATATCTACTACTTGTATTATATGCATTTACCAAATATCTACTACTTGTACTATATGCATTTACCAAATATCTACTACTTGTACTATATGCATTTACCAAATATCTACTACTTGTATTACATGCATTTACCAAATATCTACTACTTGTACTATATGCATTTACCAAATATCTACTACTTGTACTATATGCATTTACCAAATATCTACTACTTGTATTATATGCATTTACCAAATATCTACTACTTGTATTACATGCATTTACCAAATATCTACTACTTGTACTATATGCATTTACCAAATATCTACTACTTGTATTATATGCATTTACCAAATATCTACTACTTGTACTATATGCATTTACCAAATATCTACTACTTGTATTATATGCATTTACCAAATATCTACTACTTGTACTATATGCATTTACCAAATATCTACTACTTGTATTACATGCATTTACCAAATATCTACTACTTGTATTATATGCATTTACCAAATATCTACTACTTGTATTACATGCATTTACCAAATATCTACTACTTGTACTATATGCATTTACCAAATATCTACTACTTGTACTATATGCATTTACCAAATATCTACTACTTGTATTACATGCATTTACCAAATATCTACTACTTGTATTACATGCATTTACCAAATATCTACTACTTGTACTATATGCATTTACCAAATATCTACTACTTGTATTATATGCATTTACCAAATATCTACTACTTGTATTACATGCATTTACCAAATATCTACTACGTGTACTATAATATTATGCATTTACCAAATATCTACTACTTGTACTATATGCATTTACCAAATATCTACTACTTGTACTATATGCATTTACCAAATATCTACTACTTGTACTATATGCATTTACCAAATATCTACTACTTGTACTATATGCATTTACCAAATATCTACTACTTGTACTATATGCATTTACCAAATATCTACTACTTGTACTATATGCATTTACCAAATATCTACTACTTGTACTATATGCATTTACCAAATATCTACTACTTGTACTATATATTTACCAAATATCTACTACTTGTATTACATGCATTTACCAAATATCTACTACGTGTACTATATGCATTTACCAAATATCTACTACTTGTACTATATGCATTTACCAAATATCTACTACTTGTATTACATGCATTTACCAAATATCTACTACTTGTACTATATGCATTTACCAAATATCTACTACTTGTACTATATGCATTTACCAAATATCTACTACTTGTATTACATGCATTTACCAAATATCTACTACTTGTATTACATGCATTTACCAAATATCTACTACGTGTACTATAATATTATGCATTTACCAAATATCTACTACTTGTACTATATGCATTTACCAAATATCTACTACTTGTACTATAATATTATGCATTTACCAAATATCTACTACTTGTACTATATGCATTTACCAAATATCTACTACTTGTACTATATGCATTTACCAAATATCTACTACTTGTACTATATGCATTTACCAAATATCTACTACGTGTATTACATGCATTTACCAAATATCTACTACTTGTATTATATGCATTTACCAAATATCTACTACTTGTATTACATGCATTTACCAAATATCTACTACGTGTACTATATGCATTTACCAAATATCTACTACTTGTACTATATGCATTTACCAAATATCTACTACTTGTATTATATGCATTTACCAAATATCTACTACTTGTATTACATGCATTTACCAAATATCTACTACTTGTACTATATGCATTTACCAAATATCTACTACTTGTATTACATGCATTTACCAAATATCTACTACTTGTATTACATGCATTTACCAAATATCTACTACGTGTACTATAATATTATGCATTTACCAAATATCTACTACTTGTACTATATGCATTTACCAAATATCTACTACTTGTACTATATGCATTTACCAAATATCTACTACTTGTACTATATGCATTTACCAAATATCTACTACTTGTACTATATGCATTTACCAAATATCTACTACTTGTACTATATGCATTTACCAAATATCTACTACTTGTACTATATGCATTTACCAAATATCTACTACTTGTACTATATGCATTTACCAAATATCTACTACTTGTACTATATGCATTTACCAAATATCTACTACTTGTATTACATGCATTTACCAAATATCTACTACTTGTATTACATGCATTTACCAAATATCTACTACGTGTACTATAATATATGCATTTACCAAATATCTACTACTTGTACTATATGCATTTACCAAATATCTACTACTTGTACTATAATATTATGCATTTACCAAATATCTACTACTTGTACTATATGCATTTACCAAATATCTACTACTTGTACTATATGCATTTACCAAATATCTACTACTTGTACTATATGCATTTACCAAATATCTACTACTTGTATTACATGCATTTACCAAATATCTACTACTTGTACTATTATGCATTTACCAAATATCTACTACTTGTACTATATGCATTTACCAAATATCTACTACTTGTACTATATGCATTTACCAAATATCTACTACTTGTACTATATGCATTTACCAAATATCTACTACTTGTACTATATATTTACCAAATATCTACTACTTGTACTATATGCATTTACCAAATATCTACTACTTGTACTATATGCATTTACCAAATATCTACTACTTGTATTACATGCATTTACCAAATATCTACTACTTGTATTACATGCATTTACCAAATATCTACTACGTGTACTATTATATGCATTTACCAAATATCTACTACTTGTACTATATGCATTTACCAAATATCTACTACTTGTATTACATGCATTTACCAAATATCTACTACTTGTATTACATGCATTTACCAAATATCTACTACGTGTACTATAATATTATGCATTTACCAAATATCTACTACTTGTACTATATGCATTTACCAAATATCTACTACTTGTACTATAATATTATGCATTTACCAAATATCTACTACTTGTACTATATGCATTTACCAAATATCTACTACTTGTACTATATGCATTTACCAAATATCTACTACTTGTACTATATGCATTTACCAAATATCTACTACTTGTACTATATGCATTTACCAAATATCTACTACTTGTACTATATGCATTTACCAAATATCTACTACTTGTACTATATGCATTTACCAAATATCTACTACTTGTACTATATGCATTTACCAAATATCTACTACTTGTACTATATGCATTTACCAAATATCTACTACTTGTACTATATGCATTTACCAAATATCTACTACTTGTATTACATGCATTTACCAAATATCTACTACTTGTACTATTATATGCATTTACCAAATATCTACTACTTGTACTATATGCATTTACCAAATATCTACTACTTGTATTACATGCATTTACCAAATATCTACTACTTGTATTATATGCATTTACCAAATATCTACTACTTGTACTAATATGCATTTACCAAATATCTACTACTTGTACTATATGCATTTACCAAATATCTACTACTTGTATTACATGCATTTACCAAATATCTACTACTTGTACTATATGCATTTACCAAATATCTACTACTTGTACTATATGCATTTACCAA
>JABXNX010000094.1:43187-99642 GCA_014843695.1 Archivesica marissinica | reverse complement strand
ACACTGCTCAATGCTAGCACTACACCACTACACTGCTCATTGCCAGCAGTACACTGCTCAATGCTAGCACTACACCACTACACTGTTCAACGCTAGCACTACACCACTACACTGTTCAATGCTAGCACTACACCACTACACTATTCAATGCTAGCACTACACCGCTACACTGCTCAATGCTAGCACTACACCACTACACTGCTCATTGCCAGCAGTACACTGCTCAATGGTAGCACTACACCACTACACTGCTCATTGCCAGCAGTACACAGCTCAATGCTAGCACTACACCACTACACTATTCAATGCTAGCACTACATCACTACACTGCTCAATGCTAGCACTACGCCACTACATTGCTCAATGCTAGCACTACACAGCTAAACTGTTCAATGCTAGCACTACACCGCTACACTGCTCAATGCTAAGCACTACACCGCTACACTGTTCAATGCTAGCACTACACCATTACACTGCTCAATGCTAGCACTACACCACTACACTGCTCATTTCCAGCAGAACACTGCTCAATGTTAGCACTACACCACTACACTGCTCATTGTCAGCAGTACACTGCTCAATGCTAGCACTACACCACTACACTGCTCAATGCTAGCACTACACTGCTCAATGCTAGCACTACACCACTACACTGCTCAATGCTAGCACTACACCACTACACTGTTCAATGCTAGCAATACACCACTACACTGCTCGATGCTAGCACTACACCACTACACTGCTCAATGCTAGCACTACACCACTACACTGCTCATTGCCAGCAGTACACTGCTCAATGGTAGCACTACACCACTACACTGCTCATTGCCAGCAGTACACTGCTCAATGCTAGCACTACACCACTACACTGTTCAATGCTAGCACTACACCACTACACTGTTCAATGCTAGCACTACACCACTACACTGCTCAATGCTAGCACTACACCGCTACACTGTTCAATGCTAGCACTACACCGCTACACTGCTCATTGCCAGCAGTACACTGCTCAATGGTAGCACTACACCACTACACTGCTCATTGCCAGCAGTACACTGCTCAATGCTAGCACTACACCACTACACTGCTCAATGCTAGCACTACACCACTACACTGCTCAATGCTAGCACTACACCACTACACTGCTCAATGCTAGCACTACACCACTACACTGCTCAATGCTAGCACTACACCACTACACTGCTCAATGCTAGCACTACACCACTACACTGCTCAATGCTAGCACTACACCACTACACTGCTCAATGCTAGCACTACACCACTACACTGCTCAATGCTAGCACTACACCACTACACTGCTCAATGCTAGCACTACACCACTACACTGTTCAATGCTAGCACTACACCACTACACTGCTCAATGCTAGCACTACACCACTACACTGCTCAATGCTAGCACTACACCACTACACTGCTCAATGCTAGCACTACACCGCTACACTGTTCAATGCTAGCACTACACCACTACACTGCTCAATGCTAGCACTACACCACTACACTGCTCAATGCTAGCACTACACCACTACACTGCTCAATGCTAGCACTACACCACTACACTGCTCAATGCTAGCACTACACCACTACACTGCTCAATGCTAGCACTACACCACTACACTGCTCAATGCTAGCACTACACCACTACACTGCTCAATGCTAGCACTACACCACTACACTGTTCAATGCTAGCACTACACCACTACACTGTTCAATGCTAGCACTACACCACTACGTTGTTCAATGCTAGCACTACACCACTACACTGTTCAATGCTAGCACTACACCACTACACTGCTGAATGCTAGCACTACACCATTATACTGCTCAATGCTAGCTCTACACCACTACACTGCTCATTGCCAGCAATACACTGCTCAATGCTAGCACTACACCACTACACTGCTGATTGCCAGCAGTACACTGCTGAATGCTAGCATTACACCACTACACTGCTGAATGCTAGCACTACACCACTACACTGCTCAATGCTAGCACTACACCACTACACTGCTCAATGCTAGCACTACACTGCTCAATGCTAGCACTACACCACTACACTGCTCAATGCTAGCACTACACCACTACACTGCTCAATGCTAGCACTACACCACTACACTGCTCAATGCTAGCACTACACCACTACACTGCTCAATGCTAGCATTACACCACTACACTGCTCAATGCTAGCACTACACCACTAAACTGCTCAATGCTAGCACTACACCACTACACTGCTCATTGCCAGCAGTACACTGCTCAATGGTAGCACTACACCAATACATTGCTCAATGCTAGCACTACAATGTTCAATGCTAGCACTACACCACTACACTGTTCAATGCTAGCACTACACCACTACACTGCTCGATGCAAGCACTACACCACTACACTGCTCAATGCTAGCACTACACCACTACACTGCTCATTGCCAGCAGTACACTGCTCAATGCTAGCACTACACCACTACACTGCTCATTGCCACCACTACACTGCTCATTGCTAGCACTACACCACTACACTGTTCAATGCTAGCACTACACCACTACACTGTTCAATGCTAGCACTACACCACTACACTGCTCAATGCTAGCACTACACCGCTACACTATTCAATGCTAGCACGACACCGCTACACTGCTCAATGCTAGCACTACACCACTACACTGTTCAATGCTAGCACTACACCACTACACTGTTCAATGCTAGCACTACACCACTACGTTGTTCAATGCTAGCACTACACCACTACACTGCTCAATGCTAGCACTACACCACTACACTGTTCAATGCTAGCACTACACCACTACACTGTTCAATGCTAGCACTACACCATACACTGCTCAATGGTAGCACTACACCACTACACTGCTCAATGCTAGCACTACACCACTACACTGTTCAATGCTAGCACTACACCACTACACTGTTCAATGCTAGCACTACACCACTACACTGTTCAATGCTAGCACTACACCACTACACTGCTCAATGCTAGCACTACACCACTACACTGTTCAATGCTAGCACTACACCACTACACTGTTCAATGCTAGCACTACACCACTACACTGCTCAATGCTAGCACTACACCACTACACTGCTCAATGCTAGCACTACACCACTACACTGCTCAATGCTAGCACTACACCACTACACTGCTCAATGCTAGCACTACACCACTACACTGCTCAATAGTAGCACTACACCACTACACTGCTCAATGCTAGCACTACACCACTATACTGTTCAATGCTAGCACTACACCACTACACTGTTCAATGCTAGCACTACACCACTACGTTGTTCAATGCTAGCACTACACCACTACACTGTTCAATGCTAGCACTACACCACTACACTGTTCAATGCTAGCACTACACCACTACACTGTTCAATGCTAGCACTACACCACTACGTTGTTCAATGCTAGCACTACACCACTACACAGCTCAATGCCAGCAGTACACTGCTCAATGCTAGCACTACACCACTACACTGCTCAATGCTAGCACTACATCACTACACTGTTCAATGCTAGCACTACACCACTACACTGCTCATTGCCAGCAGTACACTGCTCAATGCTAGCACTACACCACTACACTGCTCAATGGTAGCACTACACCACTACACTGCTCAATGCTAGCACTACACCACTACACTGCTCAATGGTAGCACTACACCACTACACTGCTCAATGCTAGCACTACACTGCTCAATGCTAGCACTACACCACTACACTGTTCAATGCTAGCACTACACCACTACACTGCTCGATGCTAGCACTACACCACTACACTGCTCAATGCTAGCACTACACCACTACACTGATCATTGCCAGCAGTACACTGCTCAATGGTAGCACTACACCACTACACTGCTCATTGCCAGCAGTACACTGCTCAATGCTAGCACTACACCACTACACTGTTCAATGCTAGCACTACAACACTACACTGTTCAATGCTAGCACTACACCACTACACTGCTCAATGCTAGCACTACACCACTACACTGTTCAATGCTAGCACTACACCGCTACACTGCTCAATGCTAGCACTACACCACTACACTGCTCATTGCCAGCAGTACACTGCTCATTGCCAGCAGTACACTGCTCAATGCTAGCACTACACCACTACACTGCTCAATGCTAGCACTACACCACTACACTGCTCAATGCTAGCACTACACCACTACACTGCTCAATGCTAGCACTACACCACTACACTGCTCAATGCTAGCACTACACCACTACACTGCTCAATGCTAGCACTACACCACTACACTGCTCAATGCTAGCACTACACCACTACACTGCTCAATGCTAGCACTACACCACTACACTGCTCAATGCTAGCACTACACCACTACACTGCTCAATGCTAGCACTACACCACTACACTGCTCAATGCTAGCACTACACCACTACACTGCTCAATGCTAGCACTACACCACTACACTGCTCAATGCTAGCACTACACCGCTACACTGCTCAATGCTAGCACTACACCACTACACTGCTCAATGCTAGCACTACACCACTACACTGTTCAATGCTAGCACTACACCACTACACTGCTCAATGCCAGCAGTACACTGCTCAATGCTCACACTACACCAATACACTGCTCAATGCTAGCACTACACCACTTCACTGCTCAATACTAGTACTACACCACTACACTGCTCAATGCTAGCACTACACCACTACACTGCTCAATGCTAGCACTGAAACAACTACACTGCTCATTGCCAGCAGTACACTGCTCAATGGTAGCACTACACCACTACACTGCTCAATGCTAGCACTACACTGCTCAATGCTAGCACTACACCACTACACTGTTCAATGCTAGCACTACACCACTACACTGCTCGATGCTAGCACTACACCACTACACTGCTCAATGGTAGCACTACACCACTACACTGCTCATTGCCAGCAGTACACTGCTCAATGGTAGCACTACACCACTACACTGCTCATTGCCAGCAGTACACTGCTCAATGCTAGCACTACACCACTACACAGTTCAATGCTAGCATTACACCACTACACTGTTCAATGCTAGCACTACACCACTACACTGCTCAATGCTAGCACTACAACGCTACACTGTTCAATGCTAGCACTACACCTCTACACTGCTCAATGCTAGCACTACACCGCTACACTGTTCAATGCTAGCACTACACCACTACACTGCTCAATGGTAGCACTACACCACTACACTGCTCATTGCCAGCAGTATACTGCTCAATGGTAGCACTACACCACTACACTGCTCATTGCCAGCAGTACACTGCTCAATGCTAGCACTACACCACTACACTGCTCAATGCTAGCACTACACCACTACACTGCTCAATGCTAGCACTACACCACTACACTGCTAAATGCTAGCACTACACCACTACACTGCTCAATGCTAGCACTACACCACTAGACTGCTCAATGCTAGCACTACACCACTACACTGCTCAATGCTAGCACTACACCACTACACTGCTCAATGCTAGCACTACACCACCACACTGCTCAATGCTATCACTAAACCACTACACTGCTCAATGGTAGCACTACACCACTACACTGCTCAATGCTAGCACTATACCACTACACTGCTCATTGCCAGCAGTACACTGCTCACAGGTAGCACTACACCACTACACTGCTCAATGCTAGTACTTCACTGCTCAATGCTAGCACTACACCTCTACACTGTTCAATGCTAGCACTACATCACTACACTGTTCAATGCTAGCACTACACCACTACACTGCTCATTGCCAGCAGTACACTGCTCCATGGTAGCACTACACCACTACACTGCTCATTGTCAGCCGTACACTGCTCAATGCTAGCACTACACCACTACACTGCTGAATGCTAGCACTACACCACTACACTGCTCAATACTAGCACTACACCACTACACTGCTCAATGCTAGCACTACACCACTACACTGCTCAATGCTAGCACTACACCACTACACTGCTCAATGCTAGCACTACACCTCTACCCTGCTCAATGCTAGCATTACACCACTACACTGCTCAATGCTAGCACTACACCACTACACTGCTCAACACCAGCACTACACCACTACACTGCTCAATGCTAGCACTACACAACTACACTGCTCAATGCTAGCACTACACCACTACAGTGCTCAATGCTAGCACTACACCACTACACTGCTCAATGCTAGCACTACACCACTACACTGCTCAATGCTAGCACTACACCGCTACACCGATCAATGCTAGCACTACACCACTACACTGCTCAATGCTAGCACTACACCACTTCACTGCTCAATGCTAGCACTACACCACTACACAGCTCAATGCTAGCACTACACCGTTAAACAGTTCAATGATAGCACTACACCGCTAAACTGTTCAATGCTAGCAATACACCACTACACTGCTCAATGCTAGCACTACACCACTACACTGCTCAATGCTAGCACTACACCACTACACTGCTCAATGCTAGCACTACACCACTACACTGCTCAATAGTAGCACTACACCACTACACTGCTCAATGCTAGCACTACACCACTACACTGTTCAATGCTAGCACTACACCACTACACTGTTCAATGCTATCTCTACACCACTACGTTGTTAAATGCTAGCACTACACCACTACACTGTTCAATGCTAGCACTACACCACTACACTCTTCAATGCTAGCACTACACCACTACACTGTTCAATGCTAGCACTAAACCACTACGTTGTTCAATGCTAGCACTACACCACTACACTGTTCAATGCTAGCACTACACCACTACGTTGTTCAATGCTAGCACTACACCACTACACTGTTCAATGCTAGCACTACACCACTACACTATTCAATGCTAGCACTACACCACTACACTGCTCAATGCTAGCACTACACCACTACACTGCTCAATGCTAGCACTAAACCACTACACTGCTCAATGCTAGCACTACACCACTACACTGCTCAATTTTAGCACTACACCACTACACTGCTCAATGCTAGCACTACACCACTACACTGTTCAATGCTAGCTCTACACCACTACGTTGTTCAATGCTAGCACTACACCACTACACTGTTCAATGCTAGCACTACACCGCTACACTGCTCAATGCTAGCACTAAACCACTACACTGCTCAATGCTAGCACTACACCACTACACTGCTCAATGCTAGCACTACACCACTACACTGTTCAATGCTAGCACTACACCACTACACTGTTCAATGCTAGCACTACACCACTACACTGCTCAATGCTAGCACTACACCACTACACTGCTCAATGCTAGCACTACACCACTACACTGTTCAATGCTTGCACTACACCACTACGTTGTTCAATGCTAGCACTACACCACTACACTGTTCAATGCTAGCACTACACCACTACACTGTTCAATGCTAGCGCTACACCACTACACTGTTCAATGCTAGCACTACACCACTACGTTGTTCAATGCTAGCACTACAACACTACACTGCTCAATGCTAGCACTACACCACTACACTGCTCAATGCTAGCACTACACCACTACACTGTTCAATGCTAGCACTACACCACTACACTGCTCAATGCTAGCACTACACCACTACACTGCTCAATGCTAGCACTACACCACTACGTTGTTCAATGCTAGCACTACACCGCTACACTGTTCAATGCTAGCTCTACACCACTACACTGCTCAATTCTAGCACTATATCACTCCACTGCTCAATGCTAGCACTACACCACTACACTGCTCAATGCTAGCACTACACCACTACACTGTTCAATGCTAGCACTACACCACTACACTGTACAATGCTAGCACTACACCACCACACTGCTCAATGCTAGCACTACACCACTACACTGCTCAATGCTAGCACTACACCACTACACTGCTCAATGCTAGCACTACACCACTACACTGCTCAATGCTAGCACTACACCGTTAAACTGCTCATTGCTAGCACTACACCACTACACTGCTCAATGCTAGCACTTCACCACTAAACTGCTCAATGCTAGCACTACACCACTACACTGCTCATTGCCAGCAGTACAAGCTCATTAGCAGCAGTACACTGCTGATTGTCAGCAGTACCCTGCACATTGTCAGCAGTACCCTGCTTACTGCCAGCAGTACACTGCACATTGTCAGCAGTACCCTGCTTACTGCCAGCAGTACACTGCACATTGTCTGCAGTACCCTGCTTACTGCCAGCAGTACACTGCTCATTGTCAGTAGTACAGTGCTTACTGCCAGCAGTACACTGATCATTGCCAGCAGTACACTGCTCATTGTCAGCAATACACTGGTCATTGCCAGTAGTATACTATTCATTGCCAGCAGTACACTGGTCATTGTCAGCAATATCCTGCTCATTGTCAGAAGTACACTGATGACTGCCTGCAGTACACTGCTCATTGCCAGCAGTACACTGCTCATTGCCAACAGTAGCCTGCTCACTGCCAGCAGTACACTGCTCATTGTCAGCAATATCCTGCTCATTGTCAGAAGTACACTGATGACTGCTTGCAGTACACTGCTCAATGCCAGCAGTACACTGCTCATTGCCAACAGTAGCCTGCTCACTGCCAGCAGTACATTGCTCATTGTCAGTAGTACACTGGTCATTGTCAGCAATACACTGCTCATTACTAGCAGTATACTGTTCATTGCCAGAAGTACCCTGGTCATTGCCAGCAGTACACTGTTCATTGCCAGCAGTACACTATTCATTGCCAGCAGTACACCGATCACTGCCAGCAGTACACTGCTCATTGCCAGCAGTACACTGCTCATTGTCAGTAGTACAGTGCTCATTGCCAGCAGTACACTGCTCATTGTCAGTAGTACAGTGCTCATTGTCAGCAGTACACTGCTCACTGCCAGCAGTACACTGCTCACTGCCAACAGTACACTGTTCATTGTCAGCAATACACTATTCATTGCCAGCAGTACACCGATCACTCCCAGCAGTACACTGCTCATTGCTAGCAGTATACTGTTCATTGCCAGAAGTACCCTGGTCATTGCCAACAGTACACTGCTCATTGCTAGCAGTACGCTGTTCACTGCCAGCAGTACACTGCTCATTGTCAGTAGTACAGTGCTCATTGCCAGCAGTACACTGCTCATTGTCAGCAGTACACTGCTCAATGTCAGCAGTACACTGCTCATTGTCAGCAGTTCACTGTTCACTGCCAGCAGTACACTACTCATTGTCAGCAGTACACTGCTCATTGTCAGCAGTACACTGCTCATTGTCAGCAGTTCACGGCTCACTGCCTGCAGTACACTGCTCATTGTCAGCAGTACACTGCTCATTGTCAGCAGTTCACTGCTCATTGCCTGCAGTACACTGCTCAATGTCAGCAGTTCACTGCTCACTTCCAGCAGTACACTGCTTAATGTCAGCAGTACACTGCTCACTGCCTGCAGTACATTGCTCATTGTCAGCAGTTCACTGCTCACTGCCAGCAGTACACTGCTCAATGTCAGCAGTATACTGCTCACTGCCTGCAGTACACTGCTCATTGTCAGCAGTTCACTGCTCACTGCCAGCAGTACACTGCTCAATGTCAGCAGTAAACTGATCACTGCCTGCAGTACACTGCTCATTGTCAGCAGTACACTGCTCATTGTCAGCAATATCCTGCTCATTGTCAGAAGTACACTGCTCATTGCCAACAGTACACTGCTCATTGCCAACAGTAGCCTGCTCACTGACAAAAGTAGACTGCTCACTGCCAGTATGTATACACACGAACACACCACATGTATACACAAGAACACACTATATGTAAACCGACGAACACACCATATGTATACACACGAACACACCATATGTATACACACGGATACACCATATCCATGCACACGAACACACCATATGTATACACACGAACACACCATATGCATACACACGAACACACTATATGCATACCCACGAACACACCATATGTATACCCACGAACACACCATATGTATACACACGGATACACCATATCCATGCACACGAACACACCATATGCATACACACGAACACACCATATGTATACACACGAACCCACCATATGTATACACACGAACACACCATATGTATGCACAAGAACACACCATATGTATACACACGAACACACCACATCCATGCACACGAACACACCATATCCATGCACACGAACACACCACATCCATTCACACGAACACACCATATGCATACCCACGAACACACCATATGTATACCCACGAACACACCATATGTATACAGACGAACACACCACATGTATACACACGAACACACCATATGTATACACACGAACACACCATATGTATACACACGAACACACCACATGTATACACACGAACACACCACATGTATACACACGAACACACCACATGCATACACACGAACACATCATATGTATACAGACGAACACACCACATGTATACACACGAACACACCATATGTATATACACGAACACACCACATGTATACACACGAACACACCATATGTATATACACGAACACACCACATGTATACACACGAACACACCACATGCATACACACGAACACATCATATGTATACAGACGAACACACCACATGTATACACACGAACACACCATATGTATATACACGAACACACCACATGTATACACACGAACACACCACATGCATACACACGAACACATCATATGTATACACACGAACACACCACATGTATACACACGAACACACCATATGTATGCACAAGAACACACCATATGTATACACACGAACACACCACATCCATGCACACGAACACACCATATCCATGCACACGAACACACCACATCCATACACACGAACACACCATATGTATACACACGAACACACCATATGTATACACACGAACACACCATATCCATGCACACGAACACACCATATCCATGCACACGAACACACCATATCCATGCACACGAACACACCATATCCATGCACACGAACACACCATATCCATGCACACGAACACACATATCCATGAACACGAACACGAACACACCACATCCATACACACGAACACACCATATGTATACACACGAACACACCATATGTATACACACGAACACACCATATCCATGCACACGAACACACCATATCCATACACACCATATCCATGCACACGAACACACCATATCCATACACACCATATCCATGCACACGAACCCACCATATGTATACACACGAACACACCATATGTATACACACGAACACACCATATTCATGCACACGAACCCACCATATCCATACACACCATATCCATGCACACGAACCCACCATATCCATGCACACGAAACCACCATATCCATGCACACGAACACACCATATGTATACACACGAACACACCATATGTATACACACGAACACACCATATTCATGCACACGAACCCACCATATCCATACACACCATATCCATGCACACGAACCCACCATATCCATGCACACGAAACCACCATATCCATGCACACGAACACACCATATGTATACACACGAACACACCATATGTATACACACGAACACACCATATGTATACACACGAACACACCATATTCATGCACACGAACCCACCATATCCATACACACCATATCCATGCACACGAACCCACCATATCCATGCACACGAAACCACCATATCCATGCACACGAACACACCATATGTATACACACCATATCCATACCGAACCACCATATCCATGCACACGAAACCACCATATCCATGCACACGAACACACCATATGTATACACACCATATCCATACACACGAACCCACCATATCCATGCACACGAAACCACCATATCCATGCACACGAACCCACCATATCCATACACACGAACACACCATATCCATGCACACGAACCCACCATATCCATACACACGAACCCACCATATTCATACACACGAACCCACCATGTATATAGAGACGATCGCGCCATATGCTTACGGCAGCAGCCAGGATCAACATTACCCCATTCATACCGTTCCTATCCACTGGGGTTTAATATAAGTCAGTTAGCAACCACGTTGTCAGTGACACAAACATATACACACCATATCGAGGACACGCCTTTATTGTCCATACTCATATGCATAACAGAAGATATAGTTTATTATGTTTATAATCGTGGAAGTCGTGGATAGCGCAGTGGTAGCGCGTTCGCTGCAGGTGGGGGGAAAGGTTCAGAGTTCGTGTCCAGCTGTAGCATATACAGCCTCTCTCTCTCCCATGGCGATTGATTCCATGAGGAAGTGGGTCTCGAGAGATATTAAAATAAGTTATAATAATGTATAATAGATTTGGATAAATTAAACTAGTTTTATTTAAAGTTATAAGGACAGGCGGTGATACGTGCACGTTAATGGACTACATGCAGGAAAATATAGATCTTCGTCTTTACTACAATTTCATCTGGTTTTTTTATTCTGACGCAGGTTCTACGTTCTTCCATAGTCAAGTTTTTCATTCGTTCTTTAATCCATTCACGAAGCTCGCACCGAATCATGAGACAACAATATTTGCAAACATTAACAAACAAACGATGTCCTGATTTCTGCATAAAACACAATTTATTTGGTGTATGATTCGTACCTTAGTCTTACCACACAATGGTGTACGACACAATATTGTAAATATTACATTTAGCAAAAGGCTGTGAAATGGAAGACCTTTGACACGTGCAAACCCTTATTATTCGCATACACAACAGAAAAATACCATGGGCCAAAACAGGGTGCAGATAACTGGTTATTTTCAAAAACACCCAAATCGAACGAAATCCAACTCCATATTTAAACAGGTTCCCGCTTGTAAGAACCTGTCGCATTGTTTACCACACAATACACTGTACATACGAACCTCTAACATATCGTCCACACTTAACAATGAAAGTATCAATATTGTCTTATGCAATAGAGCGCTGATTAATCTTCAATAAAAGGTACTAGGACCTTTGAACAAGGTCTCGTTAACACCTCTTTATAAATACAATATCTGATTACAGTTGACACATAAGCGGCGTAGATCATTAGCCATAAATAGTTACAAACTAACCAACCTATCGCCATAACCTGATAAATCACTTGACAGATCAGTAAAAAAATGTCAATGTAACAATCGTCTGTCAATCGTCAACATGTCTTCGATAAACTAGATTGATAATGACAAACCACACACACTATAAGAAACGGAATCTACCACACTATAGCGCCTTTCCCAGCTGATCAAGCACCCTTATCACAAACTACGGAATACATGTGCAGTTAAACCTGTTAGTGGTCGCCTATATTAAGCAGCCAGTTTTCAGATTCCCAATATGTTGTTTTATTATAATTTGACTTCTATTAAGCAGCCACCTGGGCTAAGTAGCCACTTTCTGTGATTCACTTGGCTGGCTACTTAAGACAGGTTGAACTGTACATATATTAATTTATATAAAGGAAAATAAACGTAACGTGTTTGTTTATCCACTTCCGCTGTCGAGTGGTTACGGGGACTGACTTGTATACCACTGCAACCACGGGTTCGAACCATATTTTTGTTCATACATTAAATTACAATTATATATACACACAATAAATGGAAACTACTTTGAAATTAAATTAGGATTTATTAGTATTTCATCAATTAGTATTGCTGTATACGATTTAATCTGGGAAAAAAGCAAATGGGTTGGGGTTACAAGTTATGTCAACATTATTTACAGCGCTTCCCATAAAAAGGAAAGGTGTTAGGTAAGCTGCCCGTCGCTCATATGGGCAACCATTAGCGACGATAAATAAACTCTAAGCCTTGACCACTAAGCCACTATACATACAACATTGAACTATTAATAGATATTCCGGTTCTTGATATATAGCAGATCTAGGTGACATGCATATTACACCGAAGGCCAAACGTTTAGACACACCGGTATATGGCTGCACGAACCCACCAAATGCTTCACTATTTGAGAGAGGAACAAACCACAGACACCGTTATCTAAATAACACCCTGGGTCGTCTTCCACTCCAGGGATAAGTATTAAATAGTACAATCGACGTTTTTAATCATTATTAAAACAAGGCCTTCATTGTAAAGTTTGATGATATTTTGGCCGCGTACAACGGCTAGATGTATTGCGGTGGAAGACGAGGCCGAGGGTCGGGTTGACTAGGGTACGAGTTGAGGCATACATGTAGACCTATATAAGTGAGAGTTGTCTATGACTACACTCGCATCATGATAAAACAAACACAGATGCAGTCGTTCCGATCAGACAGTAAACCGAGGTCTCGGTGCCTTACACCACAGACGCTTGGGGACTGGACAAGTGGTTTCCGGTTCAAAACCTTTTAATTATTTTTTAAGAACATTTTGATAAACCATAGGACACCATGCATACACAAATGTTAGGCCATAATTATATAGTGCTAAGCCTATGGTTTATCAACATGTTCTTAGAAAATATAAAACATTTGGTTTTGAACCCGAAACCACTTGTCCAGACCCCTAGCGTCTGTACCGTTACACGGTACACACAAAATAACCAGAGCAACCTCTGTATCACTGCACTACCCTCCGAAACCACTTGTCCAGACCCCTAGCGTCTGTACCGTTACAAGGTACACACAAAATAACCAGAGCAACCTCTGTATCACTGCACTACCCTCCGAAACCACTTGTCCAGACCCCTAGCGTCTGTACCGTTACACGGTACACACAGAATAACCGGAGCAACCTCTGTATCACTGCACTACCCTCCGAAACCTAAACATGACTGATCTCTTCAGGAGACGCCGCTCGTAAACGAAACACACACAAACATTTCAACAGTTCTCGATGAATAAAGTGTTGCAATAACCTGTCATCAGGTCTAGATAAGTAAATCATGGATAAATCATTACTATCTACCTCCGGGTTATTTCTTGAACTAAATCACTTTTGTTTTCTTCAAAGCAATTTCGTTTTCAATTAAAACATGCACTTGCTTGAAACATAGTTTGTATGAGAACATAACGCCTTTATTGAATTACATATTTATTGTTATCTGCAGGGTCGGAAGTTTATAAGACTGTTCTCAGATATCAAACTCAAGCTATTTTGATTTTGATTGGTTGATTTTGAGATTGAATCCGAGCTGTACTAATCAGGTGCTTGCTACTGAGTTTGAGAGTGGCCGGAAAGGTTTTCTAACCTCCAGGCAAGGACATCAACTTTTGATCACTTGTAGTGAACAATTTTCAACCACTCGGTCGAATTGTTCCTGACATGTAAGCAAGGAGGTAAGCTAATCAGGGAGGTAGGATAAGCAGGGAGGTATGATAAGTACGTAGGTAGGATCAGCAGGGAGGTATGCTAAGTACGTAGGTAGGATCAGCAGGGAGGTAGGTTAAGCAGGGATGTAGGATAAGCAGGGATATAGGATAAGCAGGGAGGTAGGATAAGCAGAGAGTTAGGATACGCACGGAGGTAGGTTAAGAAGGGAGGAAGAATAAACAGGGCGGTAGGATAACAAGGAGGTAGGATAGGCAGGGAGGTAGGATAAACAGGAAGTAGAATAATCAGGGAGATAGGATAAACAGGGATATAGGATAAGCAGTGAGGTATAATAAACAGGGAGGTAGGTTAAGGTGGGAGGTAGGATAGGCATGTGGGTATGTTAACCAGGGAGGTAGGATACGCACGGGGGTAGGATAAGCAAGGAGGTAGGATAAGCATGGAGGTAGGATAAACAGGGAAGTAGGACATACAGAGAGGTAGGATAAACAGGGAGGTAGGATAAACAGGGAGGTAGGATAGACAGGGAGGTAGGATAGACACGGAAATAGGTTAAGCAGCGAGGTAGGATAAGCAGGGATGTAGGATAAACAGGGAGGTAGGTTAAACAGGGATGTAGGATAAGCACGGAGGTAGGATAAGCACGGAGGTATGATAAACAGGGAGGTAGGATACGCAGGGAGGTAGGATAAGCCGGGAGGTAGGATACGCAGGGAGGTAGGATAAGCAGGGAGGTAGGATAAGCCGGGAGGTAGGATACGCAGGGAGGTAGGATAAGCCGGGAGGTAGGATACGCAGGGAGGTAGGATACGCAGGGATGTAGGATAAGCAGGGAGGTATGATAAGCCGGGAGGTAGGATACGCAGGGAGGTATGATAAGCCGGGAGGTAGGATAAACAGGGAGGTATGATAAACAGGGAGGTATGATAAGCCGGGAGGTAGGATAAACAGGGAGGTATGATAAACAGGGAGGTATGATAAGCCGGGAGGTAGGATAAACAGGGAGGTATGATAAACAGGGAGGTATGATAAGCCGGGAGGTAGGATAAACAGGGAGGTATGATAAGCCGGGAGGTAGGATGCAGAGGCAGGTAGGATATGCAGGGAGGTATGATAAGCCGGGAGGTAGGATACAGAGGCAGGTAGGATATGCAGGGAGGTATGATAAGTACGTAGGTAGGATCAGCAGGGAGGTAGGATAAGCAGGGAGGTAGGATAAACAGGGAGGTAGGATAAGCAGGGAGATAGGATAAGCAGGGCGGTGGGTCAAACAGGGAGTTAGGATAAGCAGGGAGGTAAGATAAGAAGGGAGGTAGGATAAGCAGGGAGGTAGGATACAGAGACAGGTAGGATATGCAGAGAGGTATGATAAGTACGTAGGTAGGATCAGCAGGGAGGTATGATAAGTACGTAGGTAGGATCAGCAGGGAGGTAGGTTAAACAGGGGGTAGGATAAGCAGGGAGGTAGGATAAACATGTGGTAGGATAAACAGGGAGGTAGAATAAGCAGGGAGGTTGGATAAACATGGGGTAGGATAAACAGGGAGGTAGGATAAGCAAGTAGGGAGGATACACAGGACAGTAGGATACGGTTGGAGGTAGGATAAACACGGGGGTAGGATAAACAGGGATGTAGGATAAGCAGGGAGGTAGAATAAGCAGGGAGGTATGATAAGCAGGGAGGTATGATAAGCAGGGAGGTAGAATAAACAGGGAGGTAGAATAAACAGGGAGGTATGATAAGCAGGGAGGTAGAATAAACAGGGAGGTAGAATAAACAGGGAGGTATGATAAGCAGGGAGGTAGAATAAACAGGGAGGTAGAATAAGCAGGGAGGCATGATAAGCAGGGAGTTAGAATAAGCAGGGAGGTATGATAAGCAGGGAGGTAGAATAAACAGGGAGGTATGATAGGCAGGGACGTATGATAAGCAGGGAGGTAGAATAAGCAGGGAGGTATGATACGCAGGGAGGTAGAATAAGCAGGGAGGTATGATAAGCAGGGAGGTAGAATAAGCAGGGAGGTATGATAAGCAGGGACGTAGGATAAGGAGGGAGGTAGTATAAACATGGGGTAGGATCAAAGGGAGGTAGGATAAGCACGTAGGTAAGATACACACGGAGGTAGGATAAGCAGGGAGGTAAGATAAGCAGGGAGGTAGGATAAACAGGGAGGTAAGATAATAATTGAGGTAGGATAAGCAGGGAGATAGGATAAGCAGGGAGGTAAGATTAGCACGGAGGTAGGATAAGCAGGGAGGTAGGATACACAGGGAGGTAAGATAAGAATGGAGGTAGGATAAGCAGGGAGATAGGATAAGCAGGGAGGTAAGATAAGCAGGGAGGTAGGATAAGCAGGGAGGTAAGATAAACACGGAGGTAGGATAAGCAGGGAGGTAGGATAAGCAGGTAGGTAGGATAAACAGGGAGGTAGGATAAGCAGGGAGGTAAGATAAGAATGGAGGTAGGATAAGCAGGGAGGTAGGATAAACCGGGAGGTAGGATAAGCAGGGAGGTAGGATAAACAGGGAGGTAGGATAAGCAGGGAGGTAAGATAAGAATGGAGGTAGGATAAGCAGGGAGATAGGATAAGCAGGGCGGTGGGTCAAACAGGGAGTTAGGATAAGCAGGGAGGTAAGATAAGAAGGGAGGTAGGATAAGCAGGGAGGTAGGTTTAGCAGGGAGGTAGGATACGCACGGAGGTAGGTTACGCAGGGAGGTAGGATAAGCAGGGTGGTAGGATAAGCAGGGAGGTAGGATAAGCACGGAGGTAAGATACGCACGGAGGTAGGTTAAGCAGGGAGGTAGAATAAGCAGGGAGGCATGATAAGCAGGGAGTTAGAATAAGCAGGGAGGTATGATAAGCAGGGAGGTAGAATAAACAGGGAGGTATGATAGGCAGGGACGTATGATAAGCAGGGAGGTAGAATAAGCAGGGAGGTATGATACGCAGGGAGGTAGAATAAGCAAGGAGGTATGATAAGCAGGGAGGTAGAATAAGCAGGGAGGTATGATAAGCAGGGACGTAGGATAAGGAGGGAGGTAGTATAAACATGGGGTAGGATCAAAGGGAGGTAGGATAAGCACGTAGGTAAGATACACACGGAGGTAGGATAAGCAGGGAGGTAAGATAAGCAGGGAGGTAGGATAAACAGGGAGGTAAGATAATAATTGAGGTAGGATAAGCAGGGAGATAGGATAAGCAGGGAGGTAAGATTAGCACGGAGGTAGGATAAGCAGGGAGGTAGGATACACAGGGAGGTAAGATAAGAATGGAGGTAGGATAAGCAGGGAGATAGGATAAGCAGGGAGGTAAGATAAGCAGGGAGGTAGGATAAGCAGGGAGGTAAGATAAACACGGAGGTAGGATAAGCAGGGAGGTAGGATAAGCAGGGAGGTAGGATAAACAGGGAGGTAGGATAAGCAGGGAGGTAAGATAAGAATGGAGGTAGGATAAGCAGGGAGGTAGGATAAGCAGGGAGGTAGGATAAGCAGGGAGGTAGGATAAACAGGGAGGTAGGATAAGCAGGGAGGTAAGATAAGAATGGAGGTAGGATAAGCAGGGAGATAGGATAAGCAGGGCGGTGGGTCAAACAGGGAGTTAGGATAAGCAGGGAGGTAAGATAAGAAGGGAGGTAGGATAAGCAGGGAGGTAGGTTTAGCAGGGAGGTAGGATACGCACGGAGGTAGGTTACGCAGGGAGGTAGGATAAGCAGGGTAGTAGGATAAGCAGGGAGGTAGGATAAGCACGGAGGTAAGATAAGCACGGAGGTAGGTTAAGCAGGGAGGTAGGATACGCACGGAGGTAGGGTAAGCAGGGAGGTAGGATAAACATGGAGGTAGGATAAGCAGGGAGGTAGGATAAGCAGGGAGGTAGGATACGCACGGAGGTAGGTTAAGTAGGGAGGTAGGATAAGCATGGAGGTAGGATAAGCATGGAGGTAGGATAAGCAGGGAGTTAGGATAAGCAGGGAGGTAGGATAAGCATGGAGGTAGGATAAGCAGGGAGGTAGGATAAACAGGGAGGTAGGATAAGCAGGGAGGTAGGATAAGCAGGGAGGTAGGATAAGCAGGGAGGTAGGATAAGCATGGAGGTAGGATAAGCAGGGAGTTAGGATAAGCAGGGAGGTAGGATAAGCATGGAGGTAGGATAAGCATGGAGGTAGGATAAGCAGGGAGTTAGGATAAGCAGGGAGGTAGGATAAGCATGGAGGTAGGATAAGCATGGAGGTAGGATAAACATGGAGGTAGGATAAGCATGGAGGTAGGATAAGCAGGGAGTTAGGATTAGCACGGAGGTAGGATACGCACGGAGGTAGGTTAAGTAGGGAGGTAGGATAAGCAGGGATATAGGATAAGCATGGAGGTAGGATAAGGAAGGGGGTAGGTTAAGCAGGGAGGTAGGATACGCACGGAGGTAGGGTAAGCAGGAGGTAGGATAAACAGGGAGGTAGGATAAGCAGGGAGGTAGGATAAGCAGGGAGGTAGGATAAGCAGGGAGGTAGGATAAGCAGGTAGGTAGGATAAGCAGATAGGTAGGCTAAGCAGGTAGGTATGATAAGCAGGGAAGTAGGATAAGCAGGGAGGTATGATAAGCAGGGAGGTATGATAAGCAGGGACGTAGGATAAGGAGGGAGGTATGATAAGCAGGGACGTAGGATAAGGAGGGAGGTAGTATAAACATTGGGTAGGATCAAAGGGAGGTAGGATAAGCAGGTAGGTAAGATACACACGGAGGTAAGATAAGCACGGAGGTAGGATAAGCAGGGAGGTAGGATAAACAGGGAGGTAGGATAAGCAGGGAGGTAAGATAAAAAGGGAGGTAGGATAAGCTGACATGTAGGATAAACAGGGAGGTATGATAAGCAGGGAGGTATGATAAGCAGGGAGGTAGGTTAAGCAGGGAGGTAGGATACGCACGGAGGTAGGATACGCAGGTAGGTAGGATACGCACGGAGGTAGGTTATGCAGGGAGGTAGGATAATCAGGGAGGTAGGATAAGCAGGGAGGTAGGATAAGCAGGGAGGTAGGATACGCAGGTAGGTAGGATAAACAGGGAGGTAGGGTAAACATGGGGTAGGATAAACAGGGATGTAGGGAGGGAGGATAAGGAGGGAGGTAGAATACACATGTGGTCGAATAAACAGGGAGATAGGATAAACACGGAGGTAGGATCAGCACGGAGGTAAGATAAGCACGGAGGTAGGTTAAGCAGGGAGGTAGGATACGCACGGAGGTAGGGTAAGCAGGGAGCTAGGATAAGCAGGGAGTTAGGATAAGCAGGGATAGGGGATAAGCAGGGAGGTAGGTTTAGGTGGGAGGTAGGATAAGCAAGGGGTAGGTTAAACAGGGAGGTAGGATATGCAGGGAGGTAGGTTAAGCAGGGAGGTAGGATAAACATGGTGTAGGATACACACGGAGGTAGGATAAGAAGGTAGGTAGGATAAGCAGGGAGTTAGGATAAGCAGGGAGGTAGGATAAGCACGGAGGTAGGATAAGCAGGGAGGTAGGATAAGCAGGGAGGTAGGATTCACACGGAGGTAGGATACGCAGGGAGGTAGGATAAGTAGGGAGATAGGATACACACGGAGGTAGGATAAACAGGGAGGTAGGATAAGCCGGGATGTAGGATACACAAGGAGGTAGGATACGCACGGAGGTAGGATAAGCAGGGAGGTAGGATACGCACGGAGGTAGGATAAGCAGGGATGTATGATACGCACGGAGGTAGGATAAGCAGGGAGGTAGGATACGCACGGAGGTAGGATAAGCAGGGATGTACGATACGCACGGAGGTAGGATAAGCAGGGATATAGGATAAGCAGGGAGGTAGGATAAGCAGGGAGGTAGGATACGCACGGAGGTAGGATAAGCAGGGATGTATGATACGCACGGAGGTAGGATAAGCAGGGATGTAGGATACGCACGGAGGTAGGATAAGCAGGGAGTTAGGATAAGCACGGAGGTAGGATAAGCAGGGAGGTAGGATACGCTCGGTCAGGTGTAGGTTGTACACTCGGTCAGGTGTAGATTGTACACTCGGTTAGGTGTAGATTGTACACTCGGTCAACTGTTGATTGTACACTCGGTCAGGTGTAGATTGTACACTCGGTCAGGTGTAGATTGCACACTCGTAGATTGCACACTCGGTCAGGTGTATATTGTACACTCGGTCAGGTGTAGATTGCACACTCGGTCAGGTGTAGATTGTACACTCGGTCAGGTGTAGATTGCACACTCGGTCAGGTGTAGATTGCACACTCGGTCAGGTGTAGATTGCACACTCGGTCAGGTGTAGAGTGCACACTCGGTCAGGTGTAGATTTTACACTCGGTCAGGTGTAGATTGCACACTCGTAGATTGCACACTCGGTCAGGTGTAGATTGTACACTCGGTCAGGTGTAGATTGCACACTCGGTCAGGTGTAGATTGCACACTCGGTCAGGTGTAGATTGCACACTCGGTCAGGTGTAGAGTGCACACTCGGTCAGGTGTAGATTGCACACTCGGTCAGGTGTAGATTTGGTTTGTCATTAGTAGACAAAGTACATTATCATATATATTAAAACATTCATCTACCTATCACGCTCTATTGGTATTTACCGATAATATTAGAGATATTGAACTGTACCTATATGTGCAACTGAATATAAGGTTGTGTATACGTAAATAGGCGGAAGTGCATCCGAGGTCGAATGTAGTCCTAATAACTAATATAGTTTTCTATTTTTCTTTTTTGTAAAAATCTTGCATTTTCCCGACAGGCAGTGTATAGTTTTTGTGTCTTTTGAGAAATTATATGACTAACAGTGTAGAAAAGGTGTGGCATAAGATATCAGGCCATTGCAAACTGAAGGTTGGGTATAGAGTAATAGTAGACGGAGGAATACAGTGTGTAAACACAGTAACGTTATTCACAGGTCCGAACTGTCAATGCTGAACATTACATTTATGATAATTTTAAGAGAGATAATCTATAAATAATAATAATTGTTTGTTTAAACAGTTATATAAAGTGAGTACATACACTATAAATGCCACACTATTTTTGAATGACCCACACACAGAGGGATCTGTAGTCCAGTGGTTAACACGTTGGACTAGTAATCCAGGGATCGCAGGTTCGATCCCCCGTCTGACCATAATAAGATTAATAGTCTTTCAGATGGGACTTTAAACCGATATCTCGTGTCAGTGATTTAAACCGTGCACGTAAAAAACCAGATTAGACTCTGGTATGTGTCTCCATCTGTACCATTGCACTATCCTCCAACATCTTAATCTCTTGAGGAGGCGTCGCTCATATGGGCAACCGGTAGCGACGATAAATAAACGTAAACACAAACGAATAACACATGCATACTCAAGTATACATCTTAAGTGAAATCTAAGACATTTTGAAATAAGGTATATATCCTACTATTTATTGAATAATCCACCATGCATACTCAACTACCAACCATGCATACACAACTACCAACCATGCATACTCAACTACCAACCATGCATACTCAACTACCAACCATGAATACTCAAGTAAACAACCATGCATACTCAACTACCAACCATGCATACTCGACTACCAACCATGCATACTCAACTACCAACCATGCATACTCAAGTAATCAACCATGCATACTCAACTACCAACCATGCATACACAACTACCAACCATGCATACTCAAGTAACCAACCATGCATACTCAACTACCAACCATGCATACTCAACTACCAACCATGCATACTCCAATAACCCACCATACATACTCAACTACCAACCATGCATACTCAACTACCAACCATGCATACTCAACTACCAACCATGCATACTCAACTACCAACCATGACTCAACTACCAACCATGCATACTCAACTACCAACCATGCATACTCAACTACCAACCATGCATACTCAACTACCAACCATGCATACTCAACTACCAACAATGCATACTCAAATACCAACCATGCATACTCAAGTAACCCACAATGCATACTCAACTAACCCACCATGCATACTCAACTAACTCACCATGCATACTCAACTACCAACCATGCATACTCAAGTAACCCACAATGCATACTCAACTACCAACCATGCATACTCAAGTAACCTACCATGCATACTCAAGTAACACACCATGCATACTCAACTACCAACCATGCATACTCAAGTAACACACCATGCATACTCAACTACCAACCATGCATACTCAAGTAACCTTTAAGTGAAACTCCTTGAGCAACTTAATAACGTTGCTACATCTCACACAACGTTTAAGTTTGTGTTTTACGTTTATTTATCGTCGCTACCGGTTACTCGCATGAGCGACGCCTCCTGAAGAGATTAGTCATTTTAGATTGTTGGAGGATAGTGCATGATACAGACAGAGACACATTACAGAGTATCGTCTGATTCTTTTACGAGCACGGCGTAAAGCACCGACACGAGACCTCGGTTTAACGTCCCACCTGAAAGACTGTTATTTTTATTAGGGTCAGACGGGGATCGAACCTGCGATCACTCGATTACCAATACAGCGTGTTACCACTGGACTACAGATCCGTCTGTCAAAGTGAAGAGTTTAGACAAGGTTTCTTATATTCAGGGTACATTTGTGGAATTCCCTCCCTTATCACATCAAAACACATTCTGTTTCTCACTTCAAATCTAGCTTTATACATCAGATGGTGCAAAGTACAGACCGTGCTAACTTATAAAAACTTATAATTATTATATGCATATAAGTATGAGTTCTTGCAGCTTATATATTATATCCCATGAACGTTTTTCTGGTCATTGTTTGCATGTATCATTGTTTGCATGTTTCATTGTTTCATTGTTTGCATGTATCATTGTTTGCATGTTTCATTGTTTGCATGTTTCATGTTTCATTGTTTCATTGTTTGCATGTTTGCATGTTTCATTGTTTGCATGTTTCATTGTTTGCATGTTTCATTGTTTCATTGTTTGCATGTTTGCATGTTTCATTGTTTGCATGTTTCATGTTTCATTGTTTCATTGTTTGCATGTTTGCATGTTTCATTGTTTGCATGTTTCATTGTTTGCATGTTTCATGTTTCATTGTTTCATTGTTTGCATGTTTGCATGTTTCATTGTTTGCATGTTTCAT
Source organism: Archivesica marissinica (assembly GCA_014843695.1). Classification (NCBI taxonomy): domain Eukaryota; kingdom Metazoa; phylum Mollusca; class Bivalvia; order Venerida; family Vesicomyidae; genus Archivesica; species Archivesica marissinica. The sequence goes on along the minus strand of JABXNX010000094.1, from coordinate 75,177 downwards.
TGTTTGCATGTTTCATGTTTCATTGTTTCATTGTTTGCATGTTTGCATGTTTCATTGTTTGCATGTTTCATTGTTTGCATGTTTCATGTTTCATTGTTTCATTGTTTGCATGTTTGCATGTTTCATTGTTTGCATGTTTCATTGTTTGCATGTTTCATGTTTCATTGTTTCATTGTTTGCATGTTTGCATGTTTCATTGTTTGCATGTTTCATTGTTTGCATGTTTCATGTTTCATTGTTTCATTGTTTGCATGTTTGCATGTTTCATTGTTTGCATGTTTCATTGTTTGCATGTTTCATGTTTCATTGTTTCATTGTTTGCATGTTTTTATGTTTCATTGTTTGCATGTTTCATTGTTTGCATGTTTCATGTTTCATTCTTAGCATTATTCATTGTTTGCATGTTTCATGTTTCATTGTTTGCATGTTTCATGTTTCATGTTTCATTGTTTGCATGTTTCATTGTTTCATTGTTTGCATATTTCATGTTTCAGTGTTTGCATGTTTCATGTTTCATTGTTTGCATGTTTCATTGTTTGCATGTTTAATGTTTCATTGTTTGCATGTTTCATTGTTTGCATGTTCATGTTTCATTGTTTGCATGTTTCATTGTTTGCATGTTTCATTGTTTGCATGTTTCATGTTTCATTGTTTGCATGTTTCATTGTTTGCATGTTTCATGTTTCATTGTTTGCATGTTTCATGTTTCATTGTGTGCATGTTTCATTGTTTGCATGTTTCATTGTTTGCATGTTTCATTGTTTCATTGTTTCATTGTTTGCATGTTTCATGTTTCATATTTCATTGTTTGCATATTTCATTGTTTGCATGTTTCATTGTTTGCATGTTTCATTGTTTGCATGTTTCATTGTTTGCATGTTTCATGTTTCATATTTCATTGTTTGCATATTTCATTGTTTGCATGTTTCATGTTTCATATTTCATTGTTTGCATGTTTCATTGTTTGCATATTTCATTGTTTGCATATTTCATTGTTTGCATGTTTCATTGTTTGCATGTTTCATTGTTTGCATGTTTCATTGTTTCATTGTTTGCATGTTTCATGTTTCATATTTCATTGTTTGCATATTTCATTGTTTGCATGTTTCATGTTTCATATTTCATTGTTTGCATGTTTCATTGTTTGCATATTTCATTGTTTGCATATTTCATTGTTTGCATATTTCATTGTTTGCATGTTTCATTGTTTGCATGTTTCATGTTTCATATTTCATTGTTTGCATGTTTCATTGTTTGCATATTTCATTGTTTGCATATTTCATTGTTTGCATATTTCATTGTTTGCATGTTTCATTGTTTGCATGTTTCATGTTTCATATTTCATTGTTTGCATGTTTCATTGTTTGCATGTTTCATTGTTTGCATGTTTCATTGTTTGCATGTTTCATTGTTTGCATGTTTCATTGTTTGCATGTTTCATTGTTTGCATGTTTCATTGTTTGCATGTTTCATTGTTTGCATGTTTCATTGTTTGCATGTTTCATTGTTTGCATATTTCATTGTTTGCATATTTCATTGTTTGCATATTTCATTGTTTGCATGTTTCATTGTTTGCATATTTCATTGTTTGCATATTTCATTGTTTGCATATTTCATTGTTTGCATGTTTCATTGTTTGCATATTTCATTGTTTGCATATTTCATTGTTTGCATATTTCATTGTTTGCATATTTCATTGTTTGCATATTTCATTGTTTGCATATTTCATTGTTTGCATATTTCATTGTTTGCATATTTCATTGTTTGCATGTTTCATTGTTTGCATGTTTCATTGTTTGCATGTTTCATTGTTTGCATATTTCATTGTTTGCATATTTCATTGTTTGCATGTTTCATTGTTTGCATGTTTATATATTTGGATGTTTTTAATTTGTTTGAGTGTAGATTGATTTAAGTGTTTAAATTAGTTATCTCGTTAAATAAAGTCTTTATTATTATTATTATTATTATACACTACGTTTTGCATGACGCCTGTATACCCCATGTACGTTTTAAATGAAACTGTTTGAATAGTGAATATTAATGTATTAGTTTATGCATTTAAATTTAATAGGCGAGTTGGAGAAAATATACAAGGCGAATATAATATATATATATGCTCACTTACTATTGTTAGTTACTGCTTTAATTCCAACGGACCGACATCATGTATGGCCTATCATGCCCTCTACTAGTAATAACTGATATCCAAGTATTGATGTCTCCCGATATGCACAATGCAACACTTTAAATACATGCTCTGCAGAGCCAATGTTGCTATATCTGCAGATTTACTGCAAAACTTTCGTCTTAAATAATCCTACTATGTCAAATAATTCATGTCCTCAAGGTTGAGTGGCACGGGAATTCCAGTGCATTTCTATCCGATATCTCTCTCTCAATCCATAAACAGCCATCTATCTAATTAAAGGAATAAATTGAGTTTCAACTGCACCGTATAAAGTTGTTATACTTGGCTATAAATTCATTTTATGTGCAACTTCACTCTGCTTAGCGCGTAGTTTTACATTTTCTTTTCTCCAAACAGACAGTCAAACTTGATTCCACTCTCCGCAATCTTCGAAAACTGCGGACATAGTCATCAATAGTTGAGTAATCATAACACTGGCATTGTACAAACAACTATATCTCTTAAGTATTAATAACTGCTGGCACTAGAGCTTTTGGGTAGACGTAGTGCATTTCATCTCATATACCATCCTGCTGCGCACACAATGTACAATCCCTCTATACTATTACAACATGTAATTTAACAATATATTTAGTAATACGCTAGTTTAACACTATTTTGCTTATTTTGTACATCCTAAAGACATATTTCTGTTAAAATAACAAGCGAAAATCCATTGTATTCACAATCCCTCTAAAGAATTACAAACGATAATTTAAATAATACGTTAGTTTTACGCTATATTCATTGTTTTTAACATCTTAAAGATATATTCCTGTTAAAAAAACCGAAAATGCATTGTATGCCAGTGTCGCGATTTTTATGCAAGCAATATTAATAAAACATAGTGGTGTTGCTATCAAGCTCAAATTGATAGGATGTTCATCCCTATTAGATGTACATTTTGTATATACAATAAGGGAGTCCATTTATTTATAGAGACTTCAATTTCACAACTAATAAGTAACCGTTTTCAACCTTACTAAATTCCGAAGAGTTTATACATTTATAATTTAGACATTTTATTTTAATCGTTACAATTAAGCACATCAAATACTTCATATCTTTACACAGATAATTACTGCCATTCACACTAGATAGTTATTATGCAACATCTATATTACTCGTATGTGCTATATGATGACAGGAGATTAGTGTCAAGCAGTATAAACATTAATTGTTTGTTCTGTTGCATATTTGGATAATAATAAACGTGTCATGGGAATTCCTGGTCCATGAAGATTCAAAATTCACCCATTGGCTATCCAATCCGGTTAGGTGTGCGTTCGAATCCAGCACTAGCCAATATATACCCTGATATTCTGGCTGCATTACGCGAATCCAGAATCTGAACCAGGTTAAATAAATAAGAAGTCGTGATAGCGCAGTGGATGCGCGTTCGCTTTAGGTGCGAAAGGTCCGGAGTTCTAGCCCCACTGGAGCCGTTACGATTGTGCCCTTAGGCAAGGCATTTAAATTCCACGTTGCCTCTTCTCTCTCCCTCGTGGCGATGGATTCCATCAGGAATGAGATCTCGAGAGTGATTTATATAAGTTGAAATAACTTGTTTCGCAATCGAGCTAAAATAAATGTGTATAAACTAAATAAATAAGAATTAAACTTTTCGTAAAATTTAAATTGTGAATTGGATCTTATACTTATAGCCCGACCCGCCCCGGTACCTCACAACAAGCGAGTTCCCCAACTTACATACACATACACACTACAACGAGAACTATAGAGCCATAGACTCATGACGGCAATATAAGCCGGGCAGTGTACTCACATTCATTTCATTGCTGTTATGATTTCCTTTAAACAATATTTACTTCTTTGAATAAACATAGATATGTTACGGAGAAATGAAGATACGAAGAGAGCCGAACGTAAATAAAACAAACCTAGTCAAAATAGGATTATGTTCCCACAATGTTCATATACATTAAAATGCTTTAAAGGGTGGATTTCCTTTCGGCAAAACTTGTGTAGTACTGATTTTGCAACAAATACAATTCTGTGACAGCAATATATTTAGAAAGTGTGACAGTCAGTTTGAACAGGAATATATCTTTAAATAAGAGTATATTCCCGATACGAGACATGCGGTTAAAGCCATATACGCGTATTAAAATTACAACTCAATGTTTCAGATTTCTTGCACACTGATAAAAGAAAGACGTTGATATGGGTGAATTTAGTACATTAATATCGAGATACTGTATCACATAGAGTATACTGTATCACACCATTCTTTTCACTAACATCTTTAAAGCCCCAAGGTACGCATTTTGGAGTTTACTCGGATGTTATCGTCGCTACCGGTTGCCCCATATGAGCGACGCCTCCTGAAGAGATTAGTCATTTTAGATATTTGGAGAATAGTGCAATGATACAGACAGAGACCCATTTCAGAGTCTCCTCTCGTTCTTTTACGTGCATGTGCCGATCCGGCTGATTGTGTGGTTGTGTGGTTGTGTGGGTATACGGTTGTGTTGTAGTAATGTATGCAGTTGGGGAACCGGGGCGGGTCGGGCTATAATTAAAAGATCCAATTCACAATTTAAATTTTACGTCGATGTAGTTTTGTTTATAGTCGCCACCGCATAAATGCATTTGGGGGACTGTATTCTCTAAGTTGGTTATGTTGGCTATGTTGGTATCTTCTAAGATGCTTATGTTGACTTTCGTTGAAGGCAACTTCTTTCCTCGCAGGGTGACAAGTCCTGTGTGATTCTTCTTTCGAATGGGTCCTCTGTAGGGCCACCCTCCTCACTGTTGGTCACCCCGCAGCAGCATTTATACGGATCTGACAGTTAGACATCTGGTCGTCGATTGTCGCAAGTGAGTCTATGGTCACTCCTCTGTAGATCGGGGGAGCGTGGATCCACGACCATTGCCGCTCCCTCAGGTCCGCCATCTCTTCTAAACGCCGGTGGAGAAAGATCGAAAAACCAGTGTTCACCTCAAACACTATCTAGAAGAGATGGCAGATCTGTCCTGATGTGCCATAGCCGTGGATCCACATACTGGAGAGATTCCCCCTTCGCAAGATCGACGACCAGAATATCCCAGTATCCTACGCTGCTGGTGCGGGATGTGCACCGGTCACGACGTGCACGTCGTGAGGAGATCGACCGGCTAAATTTTACGAAAAGTTTAAATCTTATTTATTTAACCTGGTTCAGATTCTGGATTAGCGTAATGCAGCCAGAATCTCAGGGTATATAAGCTAGTGCTGTACTCGAACGCGCACCTAACAAGATTGGGCAGCCAATGGGTGAATTTTGAAACGCCCACCTATCCAGGTGAATTTTGAATCTTCATGGACCCAGAATGCCCATGGTAGACACGGTTATTATTATCCAAATATGCAACAGAACAAACAATTAATGTTTATACTGCTTGTCACTAATCTCCTGTCATAATATTGCACATACGAGTAATATAGATGTTGCATAATAACTATCTAGTGTGAATGGCAGTAATTATCTGTGTAAAGATATAAAGTATTTGATGTGCTTAATTGTAACGAACAAAATTTCTAAATTATAAATGTATAAACTCTTCGAAATTTAGTAAGGTTGAAAACGGTTACTTATTAGTTATGAAATTGAAGTCTCTATAAATAAATTGACTCCCTTATTGTATATACAAAATGTACATCTAATAGGAATGAACATGCTATCAATTTGAGCTTGATAGCACATGGTGTAAATCACCGACACAAGACCTCGGTTTAAAGTCTCATCTGAAAGACTGTTAATCGTATTACGGTCAGACGGGAGGTCGAACTTGTGACTAAAAGGACGATACACATTTCGGGATAAGTCGGCCATTATCTACCAAGGGAGGTAATAGAAAAACCAGCGATTGCGCTTATTGTGCTGCAAGCTGAGTTCAGAGTTTATAAGGACTTGTTGGGTTAGATATCCCCGAACAGACGGTAACACGTTAGACTGGTAATCCAGGGATCGCAGGTTCGATACTCCGTCTGACCCTAACAGAATTAACCGTCATGGGACTTTAAGTCTCGTGTCGATGTTTTACACCGTGCACGTAAAAGAACCAGAGGAGACTCTGAAATGGGTCTCTGTATCATTTCACCATCCTCCAAAAATCTAAAGTGACTAATCTCTTCAGGAGTCGTCGCTCATATGCACAACCGGTAGCGACGATAAATAAACGTAAAACACGATATCCCCGATTATGCATATATTTCTATTTGTTTGGAATATCTATGTGAAATTATCATTTGTAGATTATATAAATATATATTTATATAATTTTTTTTTTTTTGAATCGCGTTCACTTTGTAAATGGTATTTAAGATTAACTATTCGATCAAATTTAAAACGCGCATCTTAATTATATGATTTATTTCTGTGTGAAGAAAAACACAACACATATTGGGGCTTTAAGCAGAGAGTGACAAAAACGACCTTTTTAGTAATTTAAGTACTCATAAACAATGCAAAGAATGGGACAGTGTAGTTGATACTTAAGCCCACATATATTACTATGTTGTTTTTTTTACTTTTTACATAACTATAGGTATGATCTTACTCTCGTGATGATTTCATTCCATATTTTATGAAACGAGTTTTGGAATTTTGCTATTAAGCTCACCAAAAGACTCGATTAAATTAATTAAAACGAGTTTCATAAAATATTTGTTTATTATATTACCACAGTAACAACAACCATAGATTTGAAGACAATTAAGAAAAATTACTGTTTGTTAGTATATATTTTAGCCTTATTACATTAAGCTGCATCCGTACGCCAGAGTAAATAGTCCCCGATAATTAAACAACTTCACGCAAATAATCGACACAATATTTTTAATCACTGTAATATCCACTAGTGCATATTTAGTATTATATTGATCTAAGCAGTTGATGGACACAAACAACGTGTCGAATATGTATTGCAAGCTGTTAATGTCATACCGCGACCAATCAGAATATGTATTGCAAGCTGTTAATGTCATACCGCGACCAATCAGAATATGTATTGCAAGCTGTTAATGTCATACCGCGACCAATCAGAATATGTATTGCAAGCTGTTAATGTCATACCGCGACCAATCAGAATATGTATTGCAAGCTGTTAATGTCATACCGCGACCAATCAGAATATGTATTGCAAGCTGTTAATGTCATACCGCGACCAATCAGAATATGTATTGCAAGCTGTTAATGTCATACCGCGACCAATCAGAATATGTATTGCAAGCTGTTAATGTCATACCGCGACCAATCAGAATATGTATTGCAAGCTGTTAATGTCATACCGCGACCAATCAGAATATGTATTGCAAGCTGTTAATGTCATACCGCGACCAATCAGAATATGTATTGCAAGCTGTTAATGGCATACCGCGACCAATCAGAATATGTATTGCAAGTTGTTAATGTCATACCACAACCAACCAGAATATGTATTGCAAGCTGTTAATGTCATACCGCGACCAATCAGAATATGCATTGCAAGCTGTTAATGGCATACCGCGACCAATCAGAATATGTATTGCAAGCTGTTAATGTCATACCGCGACCAATCAGAATATGTATTGCAAGCTGTTAATGTTATACCGCGACCAATCAGAATATGTATTGCAAGATGTTAATGTCATACCGCGACCAATCAGAATATGTATTGCAAGCTGTTAATGTCATACCGCGACAAATCAGAATATGTATTGCAAGCTGTTAATGTCATACCACAACCAACCAGAATATGTATTGCAAGCTGTTAATGTCATACCGCGACAAATCAGAATATGTATTGCAAGCTGTTAATGTCATACCGCGACCAATCAGAATATGTATTGCAAGCTGTTAATGTCATACCGCGACCAATCAGAATATGTATTGCAAGCTGTTAATGTCATACCGCGACCAATCAGAATCCTCCCAGGTGTTATTTCGCTTGCGGACATATAATACTTTATAACATGGCTGTATTGAGCTGAATACAATACGTGAATATGAATGTAGTATATCGTAAAGACTTACTATGTGTTATTAAATTAGCTTAGTTTAAAAAATATTGTATTCAAGAATAGGCTTTAACACAGGAACAATTGCAACATAGTAGTTATTATAATCACTTCCCTTTTAGATTGTCCACCGATACTAGGCAGTGGGAGTCCTGGATGCGCAGTGGTAGATCACGTTTCAAGCGCGAACGGCCCGAAGTATCGAGCCCTTAGGCAAGGCATTTAAATTCCACATCGTCCATTCTCTCTCCTTCGTGGCGATGGATTCCATCAGGAATGAGGTTTCGAGAGTGATTAATATAAGTTGTAAGAACTTGTTTCGCAATCGAGCTAAACTAAATTTGTATAAGCTACGCATACAAGCCAGCATCGTTAAATATTAGTATCATATTAGACACCGTAATGTTTGATAGTAGAGTGCCCACTAATGCCTTCTTATACACCCTAGTGTTTGATATTAGATTGCCCACCAATGCCATTCCGTGCCATAACTCTGACCAGTAGAGTGCAATTGGGATTATAACTTTCTTAGATAGACTTGTGGCTGTCTCAGGTTTGATCCCTAGCCGATGAAGTCCGAGGCCCGCCATTGCGTAAAACGCGTTCTTTGCTTTTTGACAGCGCTCTTCAATGCGTTTATTAACTTTCATATTATCATCTTGTCGTATTCCAAGTTGTTTCGTACTTTTGACTTGTTCTAGTATTATATCGCCGTAATATATACACACATGTGCATGCGTTCGTTATTTCGTGTAAATAATAGTATTTGATTTAGTGGTACTGATGTCAAAATACCATATTGTAGAATATTCGTACACAATATCCACCAAATTTTGAAGACCGGCCGGGGCTGCCAGAATGTTTTGAAAGGACACATGCTCCTGACCTATAACAGGTTGAGCAATTCGTCTACATAGACTAGATAAAACAGAGTTGAAAGAACCCCTCCCTGACGGACACCACGTTCAACAATGACCGGAAGTGACGTCATCGACTGAAGACGAATGACGCATTGGAGGTCGGTGTAAGAGTTAATTAGCAATCTCAGAGTTTTGCCTGTAACGCCCAATTCACCTAATTTGAAAAATAGGCCGTCATGCCATACGACGTCGAACGCAACCTTTATATCTAGATATGCTGTGTATACGTCAGACTGCCGATCCATTTGGACTAGGATTGTTTCCTGTACATTAAAGACGGCCGTGATGCAACTAAAGCCTTTCTGAAAGCCCTGCTGCTGCCGAGAGGGGAATGTTGGTGATCTTATCTTAAGATATTCCGTTAAACGTTCCAGTAATACCTTTTCGAAAAGCTTATTCAAGCAGGTTAGAAGAGATATTGGCCTGTAGCTGTTAGGATCAGACTTGTTTTTGCCACTGCCTTGGTATATTGGGATGATTATACTAGTTTTCCACTTGCTGGGGATAGTTTCACTAGAAATAATGGTATTAAAGAGCAATGTTATGGCTTTGATAAGTGATGGGCCACCTCGTAAAATATGTTCATTGAGCATGTTGTCAAGCTTTTTCGACTTTTAAGCGACGTAATACGCTTCTTAACCTCATTCTCCGTGACATAGTCATGTAAAATAGTACCTAGTCCTCCCGGCTCTGATTTGGAATGTTTAGACAATAATCTTTTAATGTTATTTAAGTGTTGGCCATCGGGAGTATTGATGTCGTTTTGGCTGCTCTGTAGCTTACAAACGTTATCAAAATGTTTTTTGAAGCCTGAAGCGATATTGTTATCCACGTAACGCGTACTGTCTACGGTAAGTTCAGTGCAGCAGTAATTTGGCTTATTTTTGCGTTTTCTAGGTAGCTTCCAAAAGAGCCTGTAATCTGTTTCTGCTGCCTGATCGATATCGTTAAGGGCCTTACTTAAATATATATCGGCTTCATGTCTTTACATGCGACGAAAGAGTGCTTTGGCTCTTTTGTATTCACGGTACGAGACATGCTGTTGTCCTCTAGGACGGCCCTTTACAATCCATCGCCGTCTAAGGCGTCGGGATTCAGTGTGTGTCTTATTTACCGATGGCGACCAATAGGGTTTTGCAAACGGATTAAACTTGCTTCTTGGAAGTGCAATCTCGGCAGTACGAATATATTGTACAATGTTAGTATAAACTACGTCGGGCGAGGATTGGTTATTGACATCAGCCATATCACAGAGAGCATCCGCGAGGTTATCTTGGTATACTAGAATGTGAGTGTAGGTACATTTGTTCCAAGCAATACAAGAGTTATTAAGTGGTCTAGTGTATTGGAGCGTGGGTAGTTCAAATTTCATTATTAAGGGTAGGTGGTCAGATGTGTAGACTTGGCTTTCGCTAAGGCCAGTGAATTCGGTAATTCTATTTACGAAGTCTCTTTCCCACAAATATATGGTCTATTGAAGGTTTACTAGGTATGAACGTATAGTCGGGTCCTATAGTATTGGTATTTGATGCATCAACAAGACCATTGTCTTGCACAAAAGCGCTAAGTAGCGTTGAGTTCCTACCTTGAAATACGGAGCCAACCGAGTAATCTTTTATTTGACCATTGAAGTCTCCGGCTAAAAGTATGGTTCCTTTTGTACAGTAAAAGGTAATCAGCGCTTGCAGATCACTGATGGTGTCTTTATAAGCTTCTATATTATTGTCTGCTGGCATATACACGCAGAAAATGAAAATTGGTTAGGACCACTAAATACCACCAATACCAGAAATTCGTTCGTTAGTTATGTTTTCTACTGCTGACACGATGCGACCTAATTCCTTTTTGTAGAGAATGCCAGTCCCCACTTTACCAAACCTAGCATAGTCGTACTGGTCGATGAATGTGTCAACTGTCGGCATTGAGATATAGCCCGGATGTATCGAATTCATAAAGTATGCCGATCTTTAGAATAACTTATGCTCGGTTATAAGAGCGACGTCAATGTCAAAAGTGTCAAGAAATTCTGACAGAGGGTACGCAGATGACATGCCACGAACATTCCAGCACATAATATTATAGACTAGACCAATTTTTCAAAATTGTGCATGCTAGGGGCAAATTGTAGTACAAGCAATTGGATGTCATATATAACATAATTTGGGTATGCTGAATGCGATGCATGTGTTTACCAAGCTGAAATATGTGTCCTTGACCTTGAAAAGGTCAATTCAAAATGGCGACAATTAAAATGCTTAATAACCACAAAAATTAATTACTGTAACCTAATATCTAATTGTATTTGGGTGCATAATTACTTGCAATACATCTAATTTACTGTAATCGATACTATGGAACATATAGACATAAACATGTTGCCCCTCATATGGTTTAAGGTCAAGGTTAACACTGATATTAGCGATACAAATGGCCAATATATAGTTAAATATGTATGTACCGTTCTCGGTAGAACATACATGCCCAAAGTTCACATTTTTTTGCTATCCTTTACTAGTAGGTTACTCAAATGTATTATTCAACACATTTAAATGTATGGCAACTCTAAAGCATACTATGTGTACCTTGTATGTGCTGTTATATGCAGTCTCTATTTATGCGTTGTCGGCCATTACAAAATGTTCATACATGGATCTTCACTCTGTTTACACACACACACACACACACACACACACACACACACACACACACACACACACACACACACACACACACACACACACACACACACACACACACACACACACACACACACACACACACACACACACACACACACACACACACACACACACACACACACACACACACACACACACACACACACACACACACACACACACACACACACACACACACACACACACACACACACACACACACACACACACACACACACACACACACACACACACACACACACACACACACACACACACACACACACACACACACACACACACACACACACACACACACACACACACACACACACACACACACACACACACACACACACACACACACACACACACACACACACACACACACACACACACACACACACACACACACACACACACACACACACACACACACACACACACACACACACACACACACACACACACACACACACACACACACACACACACACACACACACACACACACACACACACACACACACACACACACACACACACACACACACACACACACACACACACACACACACACACACACACACACACACACACACACACACACACACACACACACACACACACACACACACACACACACACACACACACACACACACACACACACACACACACACACACACACACACACACACACACACACACACACACACACACACACACACACACACACACACACACACACACACACACACACACACACACACACACACACACACACACACACACACACACACACACACACACACACACACACACACACACACACACACACACACACACACACACACACACACACACACACACACACACACACACACACACACACACACACACACACACACACACACACACACACACACACACACACACACACACACACACACACACACACACACACACACACACACACACACACACACACACACACACACACACACACACACACACACACACACACACACACACACACACACACACACACACACACACACACACACACACACACACACACACACACACACACACACACACACACACACACACACACACACACACACACACACACACACACACACACACACACACACACACACACACACACACACACACACACACACACACACACACACACACACACACACACACACACACACACACACACACACACACACACACACACACCGAAGTACAGTTCATGTTTGCTTTCCGGCATTTGCAACGAAAGGTTCTGCACTGCTGCTTACATGCACAATATATCATCTCTGTGCAGCTGGCTCGAATGGGACTTAATGACATCAGAATGGGCTGAAGACCATGTTCGGTCTGTTTCCATCCCATATTCACGTGATCCGGTAGAACTGGCACACTGCACTGAGCTTGTCGCCATATCATGCTTTGATAATGTACCCTCATTAGATGCAAGCGCAGCGCATCTTGTGGTGGACTCATTGCTTCTGGTTTTACATTCTTGGAGAACTGTAAAACACGCGCTTCATTAACGCACTCAGTTTGTTGTATGTTGTACAGCCTGCACATAATGCCTCTGCGGCCACCATAGTGTGTTCATTGAGTTCCCCCACTCCTAAGTCATTTAGCATTGCACCATGCTGCAAAAATACTTTCCATGATAACTGGAGTGGTTGGAGATGTATGATGTCGTATCACATCCGGTCAAAGCGTGAAATGGCAGCAATGCTGTTACAACGTCTTCGGACAACTTGTCACATACATCTTTTATTGGAATGTATCTTCTTTTCTTAGCTGTACCTGTCATGAGCCATACGTGTTGACACTGAATCTGCTGGAAGTGTGAAACTAGGAGAAGAAGAACGTCCGTGTCTCTTGAGGAAATCACTATGTTTGTATATGGCGTTTGCACAGCATGCACGATTAATCTCGTATCAGCCTCGTCATTGGAAGACTTCAGCGTAGTTACTGTTGTTCCTAATGACGACTTTGCTTCCATTTCATCAGAGAACCCACCAGAAGCAACAATATCCTTGCCATGTGGCGTCTGTGATATCAGCTCTTCTGACAAAAACCTTGCCAAGTCTGCTTTATTCTCAGGTAGAGCCATAAAATTCTTCCAATTCTTAGGAAGAGGGACACCTCGGGCTTCAATAAGACGTCTGATGGGTTGGGCAGTCTTGGAGCGTTGAGTTCTTGTACTGGCTTTGATGGAGAATTCCCTGTATCTGTCAAACACTATATCAATACGCTCATATCTGGCCCCCATTTGTATGACACACTTTACAAATGTGTCCGCAAGATCTCCAAATGGATTGGCATCGACGTGTTCCCTAGTGCTACAAAAAGTGCTTGACCGTCGATGATTAGACAAGCTGCTAGACCTTGTAAATCAATCGTTTCGGGACACAGGATGCCTTATGTGAGCACTTCCCCTAAGATAGACTTGTTTCCAGTACGAAGAGAGCCATTCATTTCAGCTAAGGATACAGGTACTGGCATCAATTCATGCATCATGATGGAACGTAGGTCAACCTGTCGGCCTGCTTCATATGATGTGATCATTCGGCGAAGAACACTCCTGTCTACCTTCAATATCGTCTGTTTGTATCTTTGCCAGGTTTCTTGAAAGAATATAGGTTCGCAAATGCTGCAGCATTCTGTTTTCGTAGAGAAGTATGGATCACAACTTCTGGAATTAAATTCCCCTTATTGACAGCTAATCGCTCTTCTACACATTTAGTGACTTTCTGTCCATATTCTTTTACTCCAATAAGTGAACTTTGAATTTCAGCGGTTGCCAAATCTTTAGTGGCTATGTTCTGCAATGATTCTTTGTTTGAGTCGGGAGATAACACACAGAATCTCTGGAATGTCGTAAACACAGAATTTTCATCATCTTTGTCACGGTGTTGTCTTGATGTTCCACTCTCGGGAATAGGTTATACATTGCATGTGTTTCTGATGCAATTTGGGACCTCAAATTGTACGATAGTGTCCATCAGGAGAGAGCTGTTGTTGATTGTGTAATGCCTACTAGTCCACCACCTCATTTGCCTGTGCCGTTTAACCATTCCTGAACTTGATCTGGATCAACCTGACTGAAATGTGTAGGGGAACGTTTTACAACAAAGTTGCCCTTCATAAATTCACTTTTGATAGATTCAGGTAGCTGGTGCATTTCTGCTAGGTAAACTGGACCCCATCTAGCATAATTCAGGTGATTATATCTCATGAAGTATGGCAACATCATACTGAATGATGTTATATACAAGTCACATAAACCATCACGTAATGCTCGTGTAAACATCAGAAGGATTGACACTAACTCCATATATGTCCACCAAAAGGCAAAGTTGACTTTACTGGATTCTGTTTGGATGTAGTCTCTCATTACTCTCTGAAATGGATTGGTTGCTAGAAGTTCAATCAACTGAATGGTGTGCTGTTCATATTTCTCTATTTGTAATATCTGTTCATGACATTGTTGATCGACATTTTCTGTATAGTAAAGTATATCGGGTATTAAAAGATGCTTGTACCGTCAGCTTATGAGCTCGCGTGCCTTTGTTGTACGCCTTCCCTGCTAGTGCACTGGTCCCGGAGCTAGCAATCCACTCTCTACCCAAAAGTCTGTTAAACCAGAGCCATCAATATGGTCACCTATGACTTTCAGCAAATGCATGGATATGTGAAGTCCTCCAAGGTGTGGGATAAGTTTATGCTGGTATTCGGGAACTGCCAACTTCAATTCCATGAGCCAACAGTAAGGTGCCTGATCAACTGTAATAACAGTGTACTTTGTACACCTGCATCGAATTCGGCACACCCAAATTATAATAAAACCGCTCGTTTACCAATTGTACTACGATTTGCCCCTAGCACTTTATCTAGGGCCATTTTCATAAAATTGGTCTAGTCTATTACACAACATAATTAATAAATATAGTTTTTCTGCCATTATTCTTAGTTAGTTGTACCGCTATTCTGTGCATAACTTACAGGCGGTAAGGAGCATTCGTCCATTCTTCGACATTATTGTTCCAGTCCTCTGTTTCGTATCTATGTCTCCATTCGCTATACCCGTCCATACTGTTCCTCGCGTCGTCATCGTAGGTGTAGTCTCCTCTGTTCTCATTTGTGTTGCGTCTGGATCTACGTCTTTCCCGTCTATTTTGTCCGTATTGTCTGTCCCACTCCGGCCTCCGTAACCATTTCCGGACTGTGATATTATCGGGCCAGAAGTTGTCTGATTGCACCTTATGTTCGTCCGTATATGTTATTAGCGCAGAGTTCTTGGCTTGACCGGTGCTGATTGCCGAAATATCTGCTTGAATTTTAAAGATCATAGCAGAAATATCTATAGTTCTAAATTGATCCTTGGACAGCGGTTCGTCATCGTCGATCCTCGGATGGGTGTCTTCATGAATGGTGTCATCAATTATGTAAGCTGTAGAGAATACATCATTTATTTCCTTAGTGCGAGACCCGTTGATAAATGACATTAGAATGTAACAATCATTAGCTCATTTTCAATTTTTGTATCTGTGACAGAATTCCTCCTATTTACAAGTCTTGCATCTGGGCAATCGGGGAATCCACTGGCCCTTTCCGCCAACCTGATCCGATAGACTAAGAAACCATTTTGTGTGGTATTATATTGTCCTACTAATATCCTCTTAGAGATGCCCTGTTGTGTGGTATTATATTGTCCCCACTACTATCCTCTTAGATACCCTGTTGTGTGTGGTATTAGATTGTCCCACTTAATATCCTCTTCGATGCCGTGTTGTGTGGTATTAGATTGTCCCATTAATATATCCTTAGATACAGTGTTGTGTGGTATTAGATTGTCCCATTAATATATCATTATATACCGTGTTGTGTGGTATTAGATTGTCCTATTAATATATCATTTAATACCGTGTTGTGTGGTATTAGATTGTCCCATTAATATATCATTAGATACCGTGTTGTGTGGTATTAGATTGTCCCATTAATATATCATTTGATACCGTGTTGTGTGGTATTAGATTGTCCCATTAATATATCATTATATACCGTGTTGTGTGGTATTAGATTGTCCCATTAATATATCATTTGATACCGTGGTGTGTGGTATTAGATTGTCCCATTAATATATCATTATATACCGTGTTGTGTGGTATTAGATTGTCCCATTAATATATCCTTCGATTCCCTGTTGTGCGGTACTAGTTTGTTGCACTAATAGTATTTTAGATACCCTATTGAGTATTGAGTGGTATTAGATTGTCCCTTTAATATCCTCTAAGATACAATGTTGTCAGGTACTATTCTGTCCTACTAATAGCCTCTAAGATACCCTGTTTTGTGGTATAATAGTATCCCACTAAAATTCTATTAGATACACTGTTGTGTGGTATTCTATTGTCCCACTAATATAGCCTCTAAGATACCCAGTTGTATGTTATTAGATTATCCCTCTAATATCCACTTAGATACTCTATTGTGTGGTATTATATTGTCCCACTAAAAGCCTCTGAGATACTCTGTTGGCTTTGTATTAGATTGACCCACTAATATCCTCTTTGATACCGTAATGTGTGGTATTATAGTGTCCAATTAATATCATCTAAGATACTCTGTTGTGTGGTATTAGTTTGTCCCATTAATATCCTTTTTGATACCGTAATGTGTGGTATTAGATTGTCCCACTAATATCCTCTAAGAAACTATTTTGTGTGGTATTAGATTGTCCTACTAATATCCTCTTAGATACTCTGTTGTGTGGTATTATATAGTCCTCTTATGTACTATGTTTTATGGTATTAGAATGTCCCACTAATATCCTCTAAGATTCCCCGTTGTGTGGTATTAGATTGTCCGATTAATATATCCTTAGATACCCTTTTGTGCGGTATTTGTTTGTTGAACTAATATCCTCTAAGATACCCTGCTGTGTCGTAATAGATTATCCCAATAATATCCTCTATGATACCTGTTGAGTGGTATTAGATTGTCCCATTAACATACCCTTAGCTACCCTGTTGTGTAGTATTAGATTGTCCCTCTAATATCCTCTAAGATACCATGTTGTGTGGTATTTTATTGTCCCACTAATATCCACTAGATCCTCCGTTGTGTGTTATTAGATTGTCCAACTAATATCCTCTTATATACCTATATGTGTGGTATTAGATTGTCCCACTATTATCCTCCTAGATACAGTGTTGAATGGTATTAGATTGTCACAATAATATCCTCTAAACTACCCTATTGTGTGGTATTAGATTGTCCCACTAATATCCTCTTAGATACACTGTTGTTTGTTATTAGATTGTCCCACTAATATCCTCTTAGATACACTGTTGTTTGTTATTAGATTGTCCCACTAATATCTTCTAAGATACCTTTTTATGCTATATTGGATTTTCCTACTAATATCCTCTAAGATACCGGTTGTCTGGTATTAGATTATCACATTAACATACTCTTAGATATCCTGTTGTGTGGTAATAGATTATCCCACTAATATCTTCTAAGATACCCTGTTGTGTGGTATTAGAATGTCCCACTATTATCCTCTTAGATAACCTGTTGTGCGGTATTAGATTGTCCTACTAATATACTCTTAGATACATCGTTGTGCGGTATTAGAATGTCCCACTAATATCCTCTTAGATACATTGTTGTGCGGTATTAGATAGTCCTACTAATATCCTCTAAATACATTGTTGTGAGGTATTAGATTGTCCTACTAATATCCTCTTAGATACATTGTTGTGAGGTATTAGATTGTCCGACTAATATCCTCTTAGATATCCTGTTGTGTGGCATATGTTGTCCCATTAATATCCTCTCAGATACCATGTATTGTCGTATTATATTGCCCCAGTAATATCATCATTGATACACTGTTTAGTGTTATTATGTTGTCCCACTAATATCCTCTCAGATACCATGTATTGTCGTAACATATTGTCTCACTAATATCCTCTAAATACATTGATGTGCGGTATTAGATTGTCCCACTAATATCCTCTAAATACATTGATGTGCGGTATTAGATTGTCCCACTAATATACTCTAAATACACCGTTGTGCGGTATTAGATTGTCCCACTAATATCCTCTAAATACATTGATGTGCGGTATTAGATTGTCCTACTAATATCCTCTTAGATACATTGTTGTGCGGTATTAGAATGTCCCACTAATATCCTCTTAGATACATTGTTGTGCGGTATTAGATTGTCCTACTAATATCCTCTTAGATAAATTGTTGTGAGGTATTAGATTATCCCATTAACATACCCTTAGATATCCTGTTGTGTGGTAATAGATTATCCCACTAATATCTTCTAAGATACCCTGTTGAGTGGTATTAGATTGTCCCACTATTATCCTCTTAGATACACTGTTGTGCGGTATTAGATTGTCCCACTATTATCCTCTTAGATACACTGTTGTGCGGTATTAGATTGTCCCACTATTATCCTCTTAGATACACTGTTGTGCGGTATTAGATTGTCCCACTATTATCCTCTTAGATACACTGTTGTGCGGTATTAGATTGTCCCACTATTATCCTCTTAGATACACTGTTGTGCGGTATTAGATTGTCCCACTATTATCCTCTTAGATACACTGTTGTGCGGTATTAGATTGTCCCACTATTATCCTCTTAGATACACTGTTGTGCGGTATTAGATTGTCCCACTATTATCCTCTTAGATACACTGTTGTGCGGTATTAGATTGTCCCACTATTATCCTCTTAGATACACTGTTGTGCGGTATTAGATTGTCCCACTATTATCCTCTTAGATACACTGTTGTGCGGTATTAGATTGTCCCACTATTATCCTCTTAGATACACTGTTGTGCGGTATTAGATTGTCCCACTATTATCCTCTTAGATACCATGTTTTGTGGTATTATATTGTCCCATTAATAGTTTCTTAGATATCCTGTTGTGCTGTTAGATTGTCCCACTATTAACCTCTTAGCTACCATGTGTTGTGGTATTATATTGTCCCATTAATAGCTTCTTAGATATCCTGTTGTGCTGTTAGATTGTCCCACTATTAACCTCTTAGCTACCATGTGTTGTGGTATTATATTGTCCCATTAATAGTTTCTTAGATATCCTGTTGTGCTGTTAGATTGTCCCACTATTAACCTCTTAGCTACCATGTGTTGTGGTATTATATTGTCCCATTAATAGTTTCTTAGATATCCTGTTGTGCTGTTAGATTGTCCCACTATTAACCTCTTAGCTACCATGTGTTGTGGTATTATATTGTCCCATTAATAGTTTCTTAGATATCCTGTTGTGCTGTTAGATTGTCCCACTATTAACCTCTTAGCTACCATGTGTTGTGGTATTATATTGTCCCATTAATAGTTTCTTAGATATCCTGTTGTGCTGTTAGATTGTCCCACTATTAACCTCTTAGCTACCATGTGTTGTGGTATTATATTGTCCCATTAATAGTTTCTTAGATATCCTGTTGTGCTGTTAGATTGTCCCACTATTAACCTCTTTGATACCATGTTTTGTGGTATACTGCCGGCCCGGCTTATTTTTCTTGTCCTGAGTCTACGGTTCTTGTGGTTGTAGTATATGTATGTCAGTTGGGGAACTCGCTTGTTGTGGGGTACCGTGGCGGGTCGGGCTATAATTAAAAGATCCAATTCACAATTTAAATTTACGAAAGGTTTAATTCTTATTTATTTAACCTGTTTCAGATTCTGGATTAGTGTCATGCATAACGACAGCCTAAGCACACAATAAACACGTATATGATGAGTCATAACAATGCGGATATATCATGCATATGTATCTCACCCGTATATGTAAACTTTTATATATATTACGGGAGATAAAACCTGCTTACAAAGAACGTACGATATGTCCGCATTAATTCCATATCATACTATCGCATGCGGGAATTATCGAGTCGTACAGTTTCTTTAACATGATATTGAATTATTCCAATGTTAATCATTCGTACAAAGATAAAAACATTCTCATAGTACGTATAATGTTGGTCACATTGATGCATTAAATGTGACGGAACAGTTATCAACAAATAGCCTTTGTAGACAATGCATTTCTATGTAGGCCTATATAACGACTACGTAAAATAATATGAATATGTACAATAACATGCAATGAATTAGTTCAATAGATTATCTCATATATTCAAGATAACACGTGTACAAATATGTAATCATATAATTCTATTCATGAATTTGTAAAACGATACTGCAGCGCTTATATTTGTAATAATACGGCTGAGCATAGTAAACGTACGTATATATAACACTTATATATCCAGCAATTTCGCCGGTCTCGGTCAGTTGTGTGCGGTTTCATGCATATTATATGCTGAGAAGACCCGATTGCAATACAATTAATATTTAAGTCAGCTATCATAAAATCATACAATATAGTGCGACATCAATGCTTATTAAAGAGAATAAAAGAATATTATAGACTCTTACCTATAATTAAAAGAATCTTCATGGACCAGGAATGTTTCATGACATGTTTAGTGGTATTCAAATATGCGACAGAACAAACAATTAATGTTTGACACTAATCTCCTGTCATCATATTGCACAGACGAGTAACATAGATGTTGCAGAATAACTATCTAGTGTGAATGGCAGTAAGTATCTGTGTACAGATATGAAGTATTTGATGTGCTTAATTGTAATGAACAAAATTTCTAAATTATAAATATATAAACTCTTCGAACTTTAGTAAGGTTGAAAACGGTTACTTATTAGTTATGAAATTGAAGTCTCTATAAATAAATTGACTCCCTTATTGTATATACAAAATGTACATCTAATAGGAATGAACAGGCTATCAATTTGAGCTTGATAGCAATACGTTGTCCCATTACTATCCTCTAAGATACCTTGTTGTGTGCTATTATATTGTCCCCACTAATACCCTCTTAGATTCCACAATGTGTGGTAATATAATGTCCCACTAACATCGTCTTAGATACTTTGTTGTATCGTATCAGATTATACCACTAATATCCTCTTAGGTACCTTACTGTGTGTCATTAGATTGTCCCACTAATATCCTCTAAAATACCCTGTTGTGTTGTTTTAGAATGTTCCATTAATATCCACTTAGATATCCTGTTGAGTGGTATTAGATTGTCCCATTAATATCCTCTTATATACACTTTTATGTGGTATAGGGTGTCCCATTAATATACTCTAAGATATCATGTTGTGTGGTATTATAATTATTGTCCCACTAATATCCTCTAAGATCTTTTGTTGTTTTGGTATTAGATTGTCCCACTAATATCCTCTAATATATCCTGTTGTGTGGTATTAGATGTCCCACTAATATCCTCCTAGATATCATGTTGAGAGGTATTACATTGTCCCACTAACATCCTCTTAGATACCCTGATATGTGTTATTAGATAGTCCCACTAATATCATCGTATATACCCTGTTGTGTTGTATTAGGTTTTCCCACTAATATCCCTTATATACCATGTTGTATCGTATTAGATTATCTCACTAATATCCTCTTAGATACCGTTATGTGTGGTATTATATTGTCTCACAAATAGCTTCTTTGATGCCCTGTTGAGTGGTATTAAATTATCCCACTAATATCCTCTTAGCTACCCTGTTGTGTGGATATACCATTAATATACTCTAAGATCCTCTAAGATACCTTTTTGTTTGTTATTAGATTGTCCGACTAATATCCTCTTATATATCCTGCTGTGTGTTATTAGATTGTCCCACTAATATCCTCTTATATATCCTGCTGTGTGTTATTAGATTGTCCCACTAATATCCTCTTATATATCCTGCTGTGTGTTATTAGATTGTCCCACTAATATCCTCTTATATATCCTGCTGTGTGTTATTAGATTGTCCCACTAATATCCTCTTATATATCCTGCTGTGTGTTATTAGATTGTCCCACTAATATCCTCTTATATATCCTGCTGTGTGTTATTAGATTGTCCCACTAATATCCTCTTATATATCCTGCTGTGTGTTATTAGATTGTCCCACTAATATCCTCTTATATATCCTGCTGTGTGTTATTAGATTGTCCCACTAATATCCTCTTATATATCCTGCTGTGTGTTATTAGATTGTCCCACTAATATCCTCTTATATATCCTGTGTGTGTTATTAGATTGTCCCACTAATATCCTCTTATATATCCTGCTGTGTGTTATTAGATTGTCCCACTAATATCCTCTTATATATCCTGCTGTGTGTTATTAGATTGTCCCACTAATATCCTCTTAGATATCCTGTTGAGTGCTATTAGATTGTCCCACTAATATCCTCTTAGATACCATATAGTGTGGTATTAGATTTCCCACTAATATATTCTTAGATACCCTGCTGTGTGGTATTAGATTGTCCCACTAATATACTCTTAGATACCCTGCTGTGTGGTATTATATTTTCCTACTAATATACTCTTAGATACCCTGCTGTGTGGTATTATATTGGCCCACTAATATCCTCTTAGATATCCTGTTGAGTGCTATTAGATTGTCCCACTAATATCCTCTTAGATACCATATAGTGTGGTATTAGATTATCCCACTAATATACTCTTAGATACCCTGCTGTGTGGTATTATATTGTCCCACTAATATACTCTTAGATACCCTGCTGTGTGGTATTATATTGTCCTACTAATATACTCTTAATTACCATGTTGTGCAGTAATAGGTTGCTGCACTAATATCCTCTTAGATACCTTGTTGTGTGGTATTAGATTTTCCCACTAATATCCTCCTAGATATCATGTTGTTTGTCATTAGATTACCCACTAATATCCTCTAAGATAACTGTTGCATTGTATTAGATTGTCCCACTAATATCCTCTTAGACACCCTGCTGTGTTGTATTAGATTGCCCACTAATATCCTCTACGATACCCTGCTGTGTTGTATTAGATTGCCCACTAATATCCTCTAAGATAAATGTTATGTTGTATTAGATTGTCCCACTAATATCCTCTAAGATACCCTGCTGTGTTGTATTAGATTGCCCACTAATATCATCTAAGATAAATGTTGTGTTGTATTAGATTGTCCCACTAATATCCTCTAAGATACCCTGTTGTGTGGTATTAGCCCTGATTAAGCAGAGAGCGACGATAATTACACATATCCAACAACATATATATTATTGTGCAACTATTGAGGTCAGTCATGTTTAGGATCAGTTTATTTATCACTAGGCATTAGTGAAAACGTGCGTCTGTTATCATTGTATTGGCATATATAGTTGATGTGGAGTCTGCGTTTAGCGTGTGCATACACTACAACCCCAATAGTCTAACATAATTATGATCATTATTTTCTTTCCAATTAATGATTGAATTTTCTCAGTGAAAGACAATGCTATTTTCACTGTTTTCAACGGCATTTTCTCTGTCACTACTTGAGTTTCGTATTCCTCCGCGGTTTGATGAACTTTTTTATTTTAGCTATTTTCTGACAATCATGAACAGTTAATTATAAAGTAATGTAACTAACGTAGCTATGAATTCGTTAGCAAATTTGACAGCAAACAGAAACTAACTTGAAAATTATACGGGAACTACTTCTTATTAAGGATGTTCACACTCATCTACGTTGTTGTGCGATTTTGTATTGTAGTATCATGAGGCTCCCGACAGGGGCAGTTAAAATAAATAAAATGTGATAGCAAATATTATATTAGTTGGAAATCATACATGATTTGTGTTTATTAGTGTAAGACATGATTTGTGTTTATTAATGTAAGATAGTATTTGTGTTTATTAGTGTAATATAGGATTTGTGTTTATTAGTGTAAGATAGGATTTGTGTTTATTAGTGTAAGACATGATTTGTGTTTATTAGTATCAGATAGGATTTGTGTTTATTAGTGTAAGATAGGATTTGTGTTTATTAGTGTAAGACATGATTTGTGTTTATTAGTATAAGATAGGATTTGTGTTTATTAGTGTAAGACATGATTTGTGTTTATTAGTATCAGATAGGATTTGTGTTTATTAGTGTAAGATAGGATTTGTGGTTATTAGTGTAAGACATGATTTGTGTTTATTAGTATAAGATAGGATTTGTGTTTATTAGTGTAAGACATGATTTGTGTTTATTAGTATCAGATAGGATTTGTGTTTATTAGTATAAGATAGGATTTGTGTTTATTAGTATAAGAAATGATTTGTGTTTATTAGTATAAGATAGGATTTGTGTTTATTAGTATAAGTTAGGATTTGTGTTTATTAGTATAAGAAATGATTTGTGTTTATTAGTATCAGATAGGATTTGTGTTTATTAGTATAAGATAGGATTTGTGTTTATTAGTATAAGAAATGATTTGTGTTTATTAGTATAAGATAGGATTTGTGTTTATTAGTGTAAGACATGATTTGTGTTTATTAGTATAAGATAGGATTTGTGTTTATTAGTATAAGACATGATTTGTGTTTATTAGTATAAGATAGGATTTGTGTTTATTAGTGTAAGACATGATTTGTGTTTATTAGTGTAAGATAGGATTTGTGTTTATTAGTATAAGACATGATTTGTGTTTATTAGTATAAGATAGGATTTGTGTTTATTAGTATAAGATAGGATTTGTGTTTATTAGTATAAGATAGGATTTGTGTTTATTAGTATAAGATAGGATTTGTGTTTATTAGTATAAGATAGGATTTGTGTTTATTGGTGTAAGATAGGATTTGTGTTTATTAGTATAAGATAGGATTTGTGTTTATTAGAGTAAGACATGATTTGTGTTTATTAGTATAAGAAAGGATTTGTGTTTATTAGTATAAGACATGATTTGTATTTATTAGTATAAGACATGATTTGTGTTTATTAGTGTAAGATAGGATTTGTGTTTATTAGTATAAGATAGGATTTGTGTTTATTAGTATAAGACATGATTTGTGTTTATTAGTATAAGATAGGATTTGTGTTTATTAGTGTAAAACATGATTTGTGTTTATTAATGTAAGATAGGATTTGTGTTTATTAGTGTAAGACATGATTTGTGTTTATTAGTGTAAGACATGATTTGTGATTATTAGTATAAGACATGATTTGTGTTTATTAGTATAAGACATGATTTGTGATTATTAGTATAAGATAGGATTTGTGCTTATTAGTGTAAGACATGATATGTGTTAATTAGTATAAGATAGGATTTGTGTTTATTAGTGTAAAACATGATTTGTGTTTATTAATGTAAGATAGGATTTGTGTTTATTAGTGTAAGACATGATTTGTGTTTATTAATGTAAGATAGGATTTGTGTTTATTAGTGTAAGATAGGATTTGTGTTTATTAGTATAAGACATGATTTGTGTTTATTAGTGTAAGATAGGATTTGTGTTTATTAGTATAAGATAGATTTGTGTTTATTAGTATAAGATAGGATTTGTGTTTATTAGTATAAGATAGGATTTGTGTTTATTAGTATAAGATAGGATTTGTGTTTATTAGTATAAGACATGATTTGTGTTTATTAGTATAAGATAGGATTTGTGTTTATTAGTGTAAGATAGGATTTGTGTTTATTAGTGTAAGATAGGATTTGTGTTTATTAGTGTAAGATAGGATTTGTGTTTATTAGTGTAAGATAGGATTTGTGTTTATTAGTATAAGATAGGATTTGTGTTTATTAGTATAAGATAGGATTTGTGTTTATTAGTATAAGATAGGATTTGTGTTTATTAGTGTAAGATAGGATTTGTGTTTATTAGTATAAGATAGGATTTGTGTTTATTAGTATAAGATAGGATTTGTGTTTATTAGTATAAGATAGGATTTGTGTTTATTAGTATAAGATAGGATTTGTGTTTATTAGTATAAGATAGGATTTGTGTTTATTAGTATAAGATAGGATTTGTGTTTATTAGTGTAAGACATGATTTGTGTTTATTAGTATAAGAAAGGATTTGTGTTTATTAGTATAAGACTTGATTTGTGTTTATTAGTGTAAGATAGGATTTGTGTTTATTAGTATAAGATAGGATTTGTGTTTATTAGTATAAGATAGGATTTGTGTTTATTAGTATAAGACATGATTTGTGTTTATTAGTGTAAGATAGGATTTGTGTTTATTAGTATAAGATAGGATTTGTGTTTATTAGTGTAAGATAGGATTTGTGTTTATTAGTATAAGATATGATTTGTGTTTATTAGTGTAAGATAGGATTTGTGTTTATTAGTATAAGATAGGATTTGTGTTTATTAGTGTAAGATAGGATTTGTGTTTATTAGTGTAAGACATGATTTGTGTTTATTAGTATAAGATAGGATTTGTGTTTATTAGTGTAAGACATGATTTGTGTTTATTAGTATAAGATAGGATTTGTGTTTATTAGTGTAAGATAGGATTTGTGTTTATTAGTGTAAGACATGATTTGTGTTTATTAGTATAAGATAGGAT
This sequence comes from Archivesica marissinica, assembly GCA_014843695.1. Taxonomy (NCBI): domain Eukaryota; kingdom Metazoa; phylum Mollusca; class Bivalvia; order Venerida; family Vesicomyidae; genus Archivesica; species Archivesica marissinica. The sequence goes on along the minus strand of JABXNX010000094.1, from coordinate 47,905 downwards.
TTGTGTTTATTAGTGTAAGACATGATTTGTGTTTATTAGTATAAGATAGGATTTGTGTTTATTAGTATAAGATAGGATTTGTGTTTATTAGTATAAGATATGATTTGTGTTTATTAGTATAAGATAGTTTGTGTTTATTAGTATAAGATAGGATTTGTGTTTATTAGTAATGATTTGTGTTTATTAGTATAGATAGGATTTGTGTTTATTAGTATAAGATAGGATTTGTGTTTATTAGTATAAGATATGATTTGTGTTTATTAGTATAAGATAGGATTTGTGTTTATTAGTGTAAGACATGATTTGTGTTTATTAGTTAGAAGATTTGTGTTATTAGTTAAGACATGATTTGTGTTTATTAGTATAAGATAGGATTTGTGTTTATTAGTGTAAGACATGATTTGTGTTTATTAGTGTAAGATAGGATTTGTGTTTATTAGTATAAGACATGATTTGTGTTTATTAGTATAAGATAGGATTTGTGTTTATTAGTATAAGATAGGATTTGTGTTTATTAGTATAAGATAGGATTTGTGTTTATTAGTATAAGATAGGATTTGTGTTTATTAGTATAAGATAGGATTTGTGTTTATTAGTGTAAGATAGGATTTGTGTTTATTAGTATAAGATAGGATTTGTGTTTATTAGTGTAAGACATGATTTGTGTTTATTAGTATAAGATAGGATTTGTGTTTATTAGTATAAGACATGATTTGTGTTTATTAGTATAAGACATGATTTGTGTTTATTAGTGTAAGATAGGATTTGTGTTTATTAGTATAAGATAGGATTTGTGTTTATTAGTATAAGACATGATTTGTGTTTATTAGTATAAGATAGGATTTGTGTTTATTAGTGTAAGACATGATTTGTGTTTATTAGTGTAAGATAGGATTTGTGTTTATTAGTGTAAGACATGATTTGTGTTTATTAGTGTAAGACATGATTTGTGTTTATTAGTATAAGACATGATTTGTGTTTATTAGTATAAGACATGATTTGTGTTTATTAGTATAAGATAGGATTTGTGTTTATTAGTGTAAGACATGATTTGTGTTTATTAGTATAAGATAGGATTTGTGTTTATTAGTGTAAGACATGATTTGTGTTTATTAGTGTAAGATAGGATTTGTGTTTATTAGTGTAAGACATGATTTGTGTTTATTAGTGTAAGATAGGATTTGTGTTTATTAGTGTAAGATAGGATTTGTGTTTATTAGTATAAGACATGATTTGTGTTTATTAGTGTAAGATAGGATTTGTGTTTATTAGTATAAGATAGGATTTGTGTTTATTAGTATAAGATAGGATTTGTGTTTATTAGTGTAAGATAGGATTTGTGTTTATTAGTATAAGATAGGATTTGTGTTTATTAGTATAAGACATGATTTGTGTTTATTAGTATAAGATAGGATTTGTGTTTATTAGTGTAAGATAGGATTTGTGTTTATTAGTGTAAGATAGGATTTGTGTTTATTAGTGTAAGATAGGATTTGTGTTTATTAGTGTAAGATAGGATTTGTGTTTATTAGTATAAGATAGGATTTGTGTTTATTAGTGTAAGATAGGATTTGTGTTTATTAGTATAAGATAGGATTTGTGTTTATTAGTGTAAGATAGGATTTGTGTTTATTAGTATAAGATAGGATTTGTGTTTATTAGTATAAGATAGGATTTGTGTTTATTAGTATAAGATAGGATTTGTGTTTATTAGTATAAGATATGATTTGTGTTTATTAGTATAAGATAGGATTTGTGTTTATTAGTGTAAGATAGGATTTGTGTTTATTAGTGTAAGATAGGATTTGTGTTTATTAGTGTAAGATAGGATTTGTGTTTATTAGTGTAAGATATGATTTGTGTTTATTAGTATAAGATAGGATTTGTGTTTATTAGTGTAAGATATGATTTGTGTTTATTAGTATAAGATAGGATTTGTGTTTATTAGTGTAAGATAGGATTTGTGTTTATTAGTGTAAGATAGGATTTGTGTTTATTAGTGTAAGATATGATTTGTGTTTATTAGTGTAAGATAGGATTTGTGTTTATTAGTGTAAGATAGGATTTGTGTTTATTAGTGTAAGATAGGATTTGTGTTTATTAGTATAAGATAGGATTTGTGTTTATTAGTGTAAGATAGGATTTGTGTTTATTAGTATAAGATAGGATTTGTGTTTATTAGTGTAAGATATGATTTGTGTTTATTAGTGTAAGATATGATTTGTGTTTATTAGTATAAGATAGGATTTGTGTTTATTAGTGTAAGATAGGATTTGTGTTTATTAGTATAAGACATGATTTGTGTTTATTAGTGTAAGACATGATTTGTGTTTATTAGTGTAAGACATGATTTGTGTTTATTAGTATAAGACATGATTTGTGTTTATTAGTGTAAGACATGATTTGTGTTTATTAGTATAAGACATGATTTGTGTTTATTAGTGTAAGATAGGATTTGTGTTTATTAGTATAAGACATGATTTGTGTTTATTAGTGTAAGATAGGATTTGTGTTTATTAGTATAAGACATGATTTGTGTTTATTAGTATAAGATAGGATTTGTGTTTATTAGTATAAGATAGGATTTGTGTTTATTAGTATAAGATAGGATTTGTGTTTATTAGTGTAAGACATGATTTGTGTTTATTAGTATAAGATATGATTTGTGTTTATTAGTGTAAGATAGGATTTGTGTTTATTAGTATAAGACATGATTTGTGTTTATTAGTGTAAGATAGGATTTGTGTTTATTAGTATAAGATAGGATTTGTGTTTATTAGTGTAAGATAGGATTTGTGTTTATTAGTATAAGACATGATTTGTGTTTATTAGTGTAAGACATGATTTGTGTTTATTAGTGTAAGATATGATTTGTGTTTATTAGTGTAAGATAGGATTTGTGTTTATTAGTATAAGACATGATTTGTGTTTATTAGTGTAAGATATGATTTGTGTTTATTAGTGTAAGATATGATTTGTGTTTATTAGTGTAAGATATGATTTGTGTTATTAGATAAGATGATTTGTGTTTATTAGTATAAGACATGATTTGTGTTTATTAGTGTAAGACATGATTTGTGTTTATTAGTGTAAGATAGGATTTGTGTTTATTAGTGTAAGATAGGATTTGTGTTTATTAGTATAAGACATGATTTGTGTTTATTAGTATAAGATATGATTTGTGTTTATTAGTGTAAGATAGGATTTGTGTTTATTAGTGTAAGATAGGATTTGTGTTTATTAGTATAAGACATGATTTGTGTTTATTAGTGTAAGACATGATTTGTGTTTATTAGTATAAGATAGGATTTGTGTTTATTAGTGTAAGATAGGATTTGTGTTTATTAGTGTAAGACATGATTTGTGTTTATTAGTGTAAGACATGATTTGTGTTTATTAGTGTAAGATAGGATTTGTGTTTATTAGTGTAAGATAGGATTTGTGTTTATTAGTGTAAGACATGATTTGTGTTTATTAGTATAAGACATGATTTGTGTTTATTAATGTAAGATAGGATTTGTGTTTATTAGTGTAAGATAGGATTTGTGTTTATTAGTGTAAGATAGGATTTGTGTTTATTAGTATAAGATAGGATTTGTGTTTATTAGTGTAAGATATGATTTGTGTTTATTAGTGTAAGATAGGATTTGTGTTTATTAGTATAAGATAGGATTTGTGTTTATTAGTGTAAGATAGGATTTGTGTTTATTAGTGTAAGATAGGATTTGTGTTTATTAGTGTAAGATAGGATTTGTGTTTATTAGTGTAAGATAGGATTTGTGTTTATTAGTATAAGATAGGATTTGTGTTTATTAGTATAAGATAGGATTTGTGTTTATTAGTATAAGATAGGATTTGTGTTTATTAGTATAAGATATGATTTGTGTTTATTAGTATAAGATAGGATTTGTGTTTATTAGTATAAGATAGGATTTGTGTTTATTAGTATAAGATAGGATTTGTGTTTATTAGTATAAGATAGGATTTGTGTTTATTAGTATAAGATAGGATTTGTGTTTATTAGTATAAGATAGGATTTGTGTTTATTAGAGTAAGACATGATTTGTGTTTATTAGTATAAGAAAGGATTTGTGTTTATTAGTATAAGACATGATTTGTGTTTATTAGTATAAGATATGATTTGTGTTTATTAGTGTAAGATAGGATTTGTGTTTATTAGTATAAGATAGGATTTGTGTTTATTAGTATAAGATATGATTTGTGTTTATTAGTGTAAGATAGGATTTGTGTTTATTAGTGTAAGATATGATTTGTGTTTATTAGTATAAGATAGGATTTGTGTTTATTAGTATAAGATAGGATTTGTGTTTATTAGTATAAGATAGGATTTGTGTTTATTAGTGTAAGATAGGATTTGTGTTTATTAGTATAAGACATGATTTGTGTTTATTAGTGTAAGACATGATTTGTGTTTATTAGTATAAGATAGGATTTGTGTTTATTAGTGTAAGACATGATTTGTGTTTATTAGTGTAAGATAGGATTTGTGTTTATTAGTATAAGATATGATTTGTGTTTATTAGTGTAAGATAGGATTTGTGTTTATTAGTGTAAGACATGATTTGTGTTTATTAGTATAAGATAGGATTTGTGTTTATTAGTATAAGATAGGATTTGTGTTTATTAGTGTAAGACATGATTTGTGTTTATTAGTGTAAGATATGATTTGTGTTTATTAGTGTAAGATATGATTTGTG